>VYYJ01001994.1:0-24896 GCA_021029165.1 Cyphoderus albinus
ATGGTTGATAGCAACTTTTCTGTGCTTCTTCAGATATCTGATTTAAAGTCACAGATCGTTTATTTTTTATTTTCTACTGCGTAACTTTCGTTTTTAAGTATAGATAAACCAAACCTAAATTGTAAATGAAACGGGAAAGTCCATGTTTTTGAAAAAAATAAACACGGGTATGTTTTATGCACTACCTTACATTAAATTTCAAACACGGTAAACCTCCACTGTGGGACTACCTGATTTTTTTTTGTAATTCTTTCAAAGATTTTTGTGCACCGTATAGAAGTAAAAAGGCAAGTAAACCCATTCCAAATTCCAATAGCCATATTAAAATACTTAACCAGATAAGTCATACTCAGACATTTTTAGGAAACTTGTATAACAATTGACCCTGTTAATTAGATAAGCAACAAAGCTGATGAACCGATTTATTTGCATAGAACAATATACTGAAGATCTTGTTAAACGTGTAAGGAAGTTACTTAATAGGACAGTTACCTTTGCGAAACATTAAATTTACCTTTCACAGTATTTAACAGGTCGATTGTATACAAAGAAATGAATGATATGAATCTGCATAAATTGAATACCTACACATGAGCAGATAAAAGAACCATCCGTTTTTCATTATTTAAGAAATAATCAGGAAGATCGCTTAAAAGTAGGCAATTGAAGGGTCAGGTGGTTGGCACACTTTATAACAAGTAAAATGTGAATTCACGAACGGTCAGACTGGTATTAATCTATTATAGACCTTCAGACCCGAAAGAAACATAAATGCGTGTTCCATTTAATTAAATATTTTTTCGTTATAAGAGATTGATATTGTAAAATAAGGAATAGTGTGAAACATGTTACATCCGAAAGGCTAATTAGGAAACTTAATTCGGTGATTACTAAAGCTATAAGGAAATAAATACCCTACAAAATTGAAAACTATTTTTCCATTACTACATGAGCTTTAAAAATTGGTAACATTATGGTATTCTTATTTTGACTGCATTGACTGCGATGCTACTTTCTTTATTAATTTCCTATTGCAGAAACGCTTGTGGATCATTTTGGACATCATGTAATAATGCGATGCATAATATGGTTCATGTATGTTTATATCGTATAAACCTTTTTAATCAATATACATAGTTCTTGTTAATTTCGAAAATTAATAACGATCGAAAGAAAAGCAAGCGGGCAATTTGATATTTAAAAATTCAATTAAAAACACAGACAAGACTTAGTATAATTACGATAAGATTTTTCAGGTACTTCATTCTATAAAGTAAAGCAAAATCTAAAAGATTTGTAAGCATGCCAGAACAATCAATTTATAAATTAAAAGTCTGGAATTAAATACCAGACACGGCAGCCAGACGGCTCAATCAATGATGAAAGTTATCAATATTTTCTGAGTTTTTTACAGAGAATTATCACGATTAAATAATTAATACTGATGTGGTTTACTTATTGTAATAAGTGAGCAAATAAACGATATTTTAGTAAATTCAGTTCACTATATTACGAATTCATATTATTATAAACACTACCATGCTACATAATATGATGATGAGATGCACACATTATTTCTTCTTGCACCAAAGTGTTTTCCAAGATTCCAAGTCTACAGTAAAAACAAGACGAAGGTATAATTTGTTCAAGCTGACTGATAATTAAATTTCATATGTAGAGTTGGTATAGGGTTAATTAATCTACATTCAAGAGATGAATTAATATTAATTTTCTTGATGTGTCACTCTCTCAGGTTAAAATCACATCAGTTATGCAATTAATAAATTTAATACAATGTATTCCTTTGTATACAGTCACTGTTTCGACGGCTTGAGTTGAATGAAATGAAAGCAATATTGATGACAATGATTACGCAAACTCGCCGTCGAGTCGGCTGCTGAATGCAACCCTCCTCAGAATGGTTTTTCGTTCCCCCCGACAGTATATATATCTTTATGTAATCTTCAATAATACTGTTATTTGATGCTGCATGTTATTTACGAAAACGAGTTTAAAATTATATTACCCTTCAATTGCACGTGACACGAATATCCCGACCACAATTGTCAAGGATGGACCACACCACTGCTAATTTTTAAATCAACAAAACTTTTTCCACTTCATATTACAACACCAGTCAATTATGCACTCTGATAATAAATAATACTTTGAAACTGCTGAAAGTTGGTAAATCTTGCAAAACTATATATGGGAAATCACTTCAGCATTCAGCGAAAATGTGCTATAGATTAAATTTGTGTGTATTTAAAGTTGTGGTTTGGAGACCATCCGAGGCAACAACACAAAACAACGGATAAGAGTTTTGTGAAATTAACTGGACTGCGCTTTCAAAATCTGAAATTGTTCTTTATCTCATATCGTTTGGCAATACAGGTATTAATAATTATGCTTCCAATCCATTATAAAAGATAAATATGTTGCATCGCAATTGCAGATATATCATGTAGCATATCACACAGCAACTGTGCCTTTTTATTGTGTTACTGAGGATTTATTTATTGTTTTCTACTAAACATTCATAAATATTGTTTATTCATTAGGAATAACAAACTACATATTAGTATTAGGATATTAAGAACGCCTGTTGATTTGGGAATGCAGTTTTCTGGAAGTACAAAGCAGGCGTAATGTAAATAACTTGGAGCTAGGGAATAGCCAGTTTTCTCTTTAGTGAGGAAAAAGAATGTCAAGCACTTCGATTATTACATCAACAGAGATTTGTCTGAATGACCAACAAAAACAGTTCATTCATTGTAGAAATAAACAGAAATTAAACTACCTACACTGATTATTTGTCTCGCTTCCTACATTACAAAAATAAAAGGCAAATAAAATATGTCATACATTAGATAGATGTACATAACAAGTATGATTAACAAAATACTTTTACTATTCCGTCCTCATGGCAGTAACTACATAACAAAACTAACTACAGCACAAATATTAGGTTCCTGCCATAAGAGAAATCAATTATTTTATTTAATACTTAGAGGAGTAAAAATGCGCAACTTTTGTTTAAATAAAAATACATATAATTTTATGCAGCTTTAAAAATTTAGGCCGATATCTCACACTCTTTCATGCAAGAGTCTTTACTCGGAAAGTTATCCACACTACCGCTACACGTTATAAAGGGCCGACATTTTCCCATCAGATTATCAAAGTAATAACGAACAGTTTCTTCGCGACAAGAACCAGCAGTGCTGGAACCCAGGTTACATTTTTCAGAAAGCTGGCTTGAGTAAAACCCAGGAGGACTTCCCCGGTTTCGATTGTTTTCATTATGCCCATGTCCCAGCGAAATGATGCTACTTGAAGAATCCTGAGAAATTGTTGAGTTGGCCACAAATTGCGGGATCCGTTGTGAAGAACAAGATCGGAGACATTCCTCCTCAGTTTCAAAATTATTCAAATTTCCTACAACATTACAAAATCATTACTATTGGTTATTATTAAGCAAATAATTTATAGACACACTGTTTCTTGACGGCGTGTTAACAAACTGGTGACATTCTCCAATCGCCTATATGGGTTTTAGTTTTTGAATACAATGTCCAATGGTCCATAACCTACCTTGACAGCCACCGAAAATAAATTTCCGACATTTTCCAGACGGGGTGTCAAAGAAATATCTCAAAATATCACTTCGACACGGCCCGGAATCTTTAGGCAATCTGCACGGACTGCTCAAACCCGGGTGCAGTTGGCCCACCGTAGGCTGAACATTGACTGGAACATGGTTGAATCCTCCTGAGAGTGTGGAGGGGGAGAAGTCAGACGAAGAGTCAGGTGAGTATTGAAGAGGGCTGTTACTTTGTGCAAATCCTAACGAGGGACTACTGAAGCTAGGAGAGCTGCTAAACGGATCATTGCTCGATCCGAAAGGGTCACTAAGAACGTTACAGCTGGATGTAGGTCGTGCTTGACACGATAGGGCTGAGCTGCATTCCCAGCACAATGAATCAAATATTACGTAATCCACTGGATCGCTTTTCACACCCTCAAATCCGTAGCTGATCCGAACACGGAGCAGTTGCCTAAGAATACATTACGCTTGATTCACATACGGTTAAGAGTTGAAATGTGAAGGTGAATAATAATTAAAATAGAAGAAAGGATTCAGTTAAGAATTATTAAGAAACCTGGTTTTCTCCAGGCCTTCGCCTGGAATGTAAAATCCTGCAACTTTAGCGTCATGTATGGGCATGTCAGGAATGTCGCAAACAATGGACTGAAAAGTAAGTAGACGACCATTGGCAACCAGGGAACCAGAAAGCGTGGGTACAGCTTTAGCATTGGGAGCCTTTGCATTATTTTAAAGCAACATAAAAAAAACGCTTAACATATACATACTTGTACAAATGTAAACGGACGAATGAGTGAATAATGCTACTATTCCAAGAAATGTTACCCTGTATATGTCAAAGTGACATTTAATGCTGTTATGCTCGGCGAATCTCTCTCCCCAGACGAGCATTTCACTGCACGCTCGATTTCTAATGTCACAAGCACTCGAAAACCCAAGTGCAGTCAGCTCTGGCGCAGAATTTGTGTTGACCGAGCAGTCGGAGCCTGAATAACCTTGGGAACATCGGCATATTCCTATAAATAAAGCAGGACATAATTTATCTCCACTGACTGTTTGAATTTTGGAAACTAACATGTTTCAAGATCCCCTTTACCATTATCACATTCCCCGAAACCACTGCAGTTATTAAGGCATAAACTTGAGAGAATGGACAATGGAGGAGTCCCATGCTGCCGGCCTAGCTGAGGTTCCCAGGTACTCAAATTATGATAAACCTGATACCTGCAGTTCCATCTTAAATGTTCTAAAGCGTCGATGGTCCAAACAGACGATTTGGAATGCTTTGTGAATAAAGAGGGAATGAATTTTAAAACAATAAATAATCCTGGAAGTCTGTTCTAAATTGAGTGTCCAAAAGGAACACTTACCACAACCTCAGTCCGGCAAGACATAATGTGTGATTCAATATCAACCTGCGCGACATCACGACAAAGTTTTGTCACAGGCATTCCTTCAATCAATCCACGACAGTACACCTCCGCAGCATCTTCCGTGATTTCTCCGTTAGCTTCTATTGATAGCTTTAAAGAGGGCTCGCCATGAAATACTGGTTCGAGTGGAGCCTCTGTGGTTTTTACTCCAAACTCTTCTCCTTCATATGTAAAATCTTCGTCTTGGAGGAGTTCAATCAATTGATAAGTAATATCGTCGCCTCGCGGATCAATACACTGCGATGATGTGCACTTGGCAGCCTCTGCGTCCTCTTCTGTCTGTTCGCTTTCCGGTTGGTAGTCTTCGTAAGGAGATGAATGAAACGGTTTGGACTTTGGGCGTAGCTGAATATCATTCTCATTTTTTAGACCAGAACAACTGCAGTGACCAGGGCTGTATGCATCGTCTAAACTCGAGTCATCCTCGTCATTCCCATCATTTGTAAAAGAGCCAACAAATAAGCTGTTTTCTGTGAGAAGCCTCCAAGATTTGGTGAAGTCATCGCAAACGGATGTTGCGTTAGGGTTCGGAGAACATACCACTTGGCCTCGGTAAGACGAGAAATCGTTACTTCTATCGCGATCAAACGATCCACAAAGGCCTGCGGTGTGGTCCAAATCAGAGAGTGACGCTTGAATTCCAATGTACCTCAGATTAGGTCCCAAATTAAGTCGTGTTCCTGTTGGAAATTGAATCTGCAATTCAAATTAAATACAAATGCAAAACTGAACTTATATAACTTTGGCTTCTCATTAATTAACATCATAAGCAAAGGTAGAGAGGTAGAATTAATATTACCTGGAAACTTCTTCCTTCATCCACTCGAATGATTTTAGGCAAATGTTGTAACTTTGCAGGCTCAATGTAATTTCCATCCTGCGTGTAACTCCAAAATCTCATTTTTCCTGTGCTGCACACGTCTGCCGCGAGCATCAACTCTCCAAATCGCATAGCAATTCCACAAGTGCACAATGGCAAGTTCGTGCATTTTCTTCGGTGAATTTGTACTTCATAAGGAAACGTGGAATGTTTGTAAAGGACAAACGTTCCTTCGTAAGTGTTCCTGTACTTGACACCGTCAAATGTTTGAATGTAGTCGCTCACGACGCATTCTTCAAACACATCAGCCTGCTGAATGGTAACCTGAGGGGAAGATTTCATGCCAAATATTTTTTAATCATCTAATCTTCATTTACACGTCATTTCACCGTTTCCGAAACACCTACCTCTTGCGAAGGGAGAATAATGTCCTGCCATCTAGGTGGACTCGACTCCGCAGTCCTGATTTCTATAATTACGGACGGTGGGTTGTCAAGTTCTTCATCGCCTCCGAAGAAACCGTCGTTTAATCCCCATACAGGCAATTTATGGGTAGCATTCCATTCATCTGCACATACCTTATATTGACAAGTGCTCAAGACAGCCTGCAATTATTACAATTAAAACAATAATCAAGCCTCAATATAAAGTGTTTAAACTTGGAATGTTTTAAAATTTAAAGGATGTTATTGCTAAATACTAAATCGTATGCGTTCCCTCCGGCGCATCTAGGACCGGACGTTGAGCCTAGTTTTGTTGATATGTCAAATGTGACACAACATTCATCTTCCTCCTCCGGCTCCTCCTCCTCCTTCTTTTCTTCTTTCTTCTTTTCTTTCTTCTCTTTCTTTGGACAGACGATGGGAATTGTTGTTTGAAACTCGACATTCGCTGGCTCAGAACCTGCGTTTTCACGGTCCCAATACACAAAGGTTTATCGTAAGTCATAAGAAAAATGCATATTCTATTTGAGTTTCTTCCGTTAAGTTACCTTCCGTTGCAATCATATTAGAGGAACTCAATAAAATTACACCAGTGTTTAACGGTGGACTAAGGGATGGTGCGGTGAACGTATTGATAACGGTATGTTTTGCCTTTGCGCGGCATTGTAACTGCAAATAAGCATGTTATAATTTAGATACAACTCATAAATTATTACAAAGTCATTTTGCATAGTATGAAGAAGCAGGAAATGGGATGAATGTGATTTTTATACAGTTTGGCCAACAGCCCATTTATCTTCCTTCAGAAGCCCTTTATGTTGTTGCAGCAGTCCAAAAGTTTCCGACTGAATGATTTCATCATCTGCTAGCCAATCAACTTGGAGCGCTACTGTTTCTGGTACAACGTGTCCTCCCAGAGTGACGTCACAGAAAAATTGAATTTGCGTTTTGTCCTTGGAAATGCCGTAAGAGACCTTTGTTTCTAGAATATCGACAGGGACTGAAAAATATTGACGAGAGAGTGGCGTAAAATGGACAGCATAAAGAGAGAGTAAACTCAGATGTAAATACAATACAAAATATTGGATGCAAGAATATTGCGAAACTAATTTCGTTGAATATGAAAATGGTTTGAAAGGAAGTTGAGTTTATTACAGTGACATGGTGTATATCCGGAGTCAGACGTTAAACCAGCAGGGCACGGAACTTCATAGCCAGCGCAGTACGCAGATGGACATGCAGGGGTAGGTTGTAAATGGTAAACTACAAAATCAGTGCAATTTTTCACGAACATTGGTAACTGAGTAGTGCAGCAATTCCCTTTCACCGAAATGCATCCTGTCGCTTTAACCATTCCATCCGCCACGTTTGGAATTGAACCTTTGAGTAATTAATCACGTTAAAATAAGTCATTGTTTGCGCCATTGTATCCAAAGCTTAACGATGTACTATGGAACGGATTTAGCACAATAATAGCTTCATAATCAGATTTGTAGCGGCTCAGAATTTTCATATCACTTTACCGACAGTAACAAACAACATACCACACTTTGTTTCTACAAAGATTGATACATATTTGGTTTTGAGGGGTAAAAGTAAAAAGATCGGAAGAACGGAACGGAGAACGGAAGACAAAAAAGAACTACTCAGCTTCATCTTTCGAACAACGCTTGAACAACTTTCTTTACTGGTGCTTCTGGCTGAGAACTTTTTGTGCTTTCTATTTCTAACGAGCAGAGAGCACCCGAGTGTCACAAAAGTCTATAACAAAGTAAAGCTAACCGTTCCCTGAATTCATGCTATTCCTTCTATTGGTAACTGGATATCTCAACAAACCCCATTTGCTACCGGGATATCACCGACTATCCTTTCTCACTCTAACAAACACTAGCAAAAAATCGATAAAAATGTTAATTTCGCCCAAATTGCTACACAGGAATTACAATTATTGATGCAAAATATAAAAGCATGATTCTTTTGTGGTGGGAATATTTATTTAATGATAACTATAAAGTTGGAATAATTAAAGTAGAAAGTGTGTAAACTACATAGACGCGAATGGTTTTTCGTTTGTGTTACTATACAACGTAAGATTCCTCATGGACAAGTCGCTCTTTCATTTTCTCTGGTAAGAGGTCTTTAAGTAGACCTTGCAAAAATTCTAAAGATAAACTTAACAATTTATTCACAACAGCGAGAGGGTTTCATGATATGTTGTGATTTTATCCTCTTAATGGTGGCGAGGTCAAAGGTCAACTCTCAAATGAAATTTGCTTTAAGTAAATATAACTCACCATTATGTAACGGTTAATAAGTTTACCAGAAAGACTGTAAATTTATTAACAATAATATACAATATTTGTTATTGCATTGGCTTGTTTTGTTTTATGTTGCCTGATTAAATAAAATGTTGCGCTTTTGTTGAGTCAGACAAAAAGTCAAAATTAGTTGAAAAGCTCGGAAGACAGGCAACACCGTAGTCTTGACACTAAAATACTTAATCAGAATACCAATTCCAATTTCAGGTTTACACTCTATCTATTTCATGGCTATTTACTTTATAAAAATTTCTTGGCATTTTGTTTTAGGTTTCAGCCCTCACCGACTACTAGTCACTGCATTTTATCACAATTTATTTAAAAATATCATAATTTCTGAAAAGTCTTTCCGCCCGAATGGCATCGTAGTAAGTGGTTCCTGCTTTTGTGAATCTACAATTCAGAATGCAGACTCTGCTTTACAGATTACTTGTTCCTAGATAATATTTAAGAACAAACGAATTACTGCTGGATGACACTGACCCGTAAACTCGTTGAACTAAAAACTGCATTCTTCCATATCCTTGAAAGCAGTCATCAGTCATTCACTGCAGTTTAGTGTTGATTTATATTGTATAAAATGAAGCTCCTAAAATAAAATTGTTTTGACCTGGTAAACTGACTGTTCCAAAAACAAATTCGTCAATGGTGCACCCAATTGTTGCTATTTTAATGTCATTAAATTTGAATTACACCATTTACCCTAACCGTTTATTGTAAGTCGACGGGACAAATTTTATTTCTAAATTTTTAGGAAATGTAACTTGATTTCACATGAAATGTTCTGTCATAAAACTTTAAAATAAATTCTGATAATTCTATAAAAATATGTAAAAGCAAACTGCATTATTCATTCACTATAGTCCTCATACTCATAAATCTTACAAGTGCATTAGCAAGTTAAAATTGAGTCTAGTACTACTACGAGAAAAATGCATGCCTTTACTAATGCAAAATTGCAAAACAATATAAATAATAAATAAAGCATTGAATTGTGAATATACACGCGAATTTAAGGTGATGTCATGACTTATAATTTCCACTAAAACGTAATGTTTATTTTTTGCCGTCTGTTTACAAGTTACCACAATTTTTAAAAGATTTGGTTTTTATTGTGCAAATTTATCACAGTGATATTGTAATAGGTACATCGACGGTATTAACCAAGAAATTGAGAATTGAAGGGTTTAAATGAATGTCTGATGGAACCTTGGTATCAGCCACAATCATTCTTCATCCATCAGATATTCCTTTAAGTTTATTGTCGTGTCGGCGAATTTTCTAGATTCTTCTCTCTCAATCTCAATCTTATGTGGAAACGTGTGAAGTTGATGAACACTTTATTCAACGCATTTTTTGTTGCTTCTGTGTCTAATTTGTAATAATAATAATACCATGTTACCTTCTATCATACTATAATTTGGGAGGAGATATCAAAACCCAACCACGCGTTAAAAAGATGCAGGAATCAGTGAACGATGTCACAGGTGTGAAAAAAATTAATGTGGTTGACGTCTTGACTTGAAGTCTTTTTCTTGCATGTTTCTGCATATTTTGTGTATGCGTAGTTAGAATTGAAATTTCACAGCTTTGATGGAAGCTGAGTTTTAAACCTGGCGTGTTCATTAAGTGGGACGCTTTTCATTAAGATATAAAACAAAAGGCATAGACATGGTACGATGCTTTTTATATTATGCAAATGAAAATATAAAACTGTCATCTACGCTTAATGTTATAGTTGTTATTATTAGGGACTGCCTATTAGCTGAAATTATATCTCAAGGAATTAATTTCACATTTTATGAACCTAAACGTATCGGTTGGGGTTATGGCACGGATGAGGGCAAATATGACCGGAAAATTTCTAACGGATTTATGATTGGGCAACAAATTACAGATTGTTGCTTATGGGTTATATTACATTATTACATAAACAATTGGTTTCAATTTTTTTTCATTTAAATTTTTTGCTAAGTACAAACCTTTCATCCATACTGGAGCTCTCGTTCCACAATAATTAACGCCGGGACAGGAGGTCGGTATAGTATTACCAGCCAATGATTGGAACCTGTACCATCCAGCGACTAGGTCGCGATCACAAATGGCAAGTTCACGGGTAGATCCCGAACCAAATCTGTAATTATAACTTCGTCTAGGCTCATTACTTATTACACGATGATAGTTTGGGTGACACGGATTCACGGATTGTCGAGAATGAGTGTGGGTATCACTAGGGACATCTTCCTCATGATGATACGGATCATCGTTGTATCGAAATCGCTGCCTACGACCGAAATAAAATTTGAAGAACAATTATGAACAAGATTAAAAAAGGATTTGGTTTATCTGAACATTAAATAAAAAAACACCTTTGAGCTTTTGAGAAGGTGACAAGGTATATGATAAAAAGAGTATATAAAATGGACACTTCATGATCTGCCATGTTCCGGGAAACTGACGTAGTAAAATCGCCAAATTTGTCGTATCACCATAATAATAATAATAATTAGAATAATTCTAGAAATATTTCACATGACCACAGTTATCACGAAGCCACTTTCATACGATTTCGTCACCTCTGAAGCGAGTTCTTTTTAAGTTATGTGCACGAAAGTATAAATTTTGTAGATTTCACAATTTATTTCTTTTGGAAGTTACCCTTTAAAATATTTCCTTTCAGTGAGTTAGTTCTGTTTCACCAGAATTCACTTGACAAAAGTCACTACTCACCAATATGCATCGTTAGTTAGTTGAAGACTGACGATAGGACGCTTGGATCACTTGAAAGATTTGCAGAAGATTTACTGGGATCTTGCTTTATCGGTAGTCAATAAGCATGCTGTTATATGCCTCAGCCCCAGCCCCCAGCTAAGAAATATGCTGCAATGGTACTATCTGTGCACAAGAACGTCTGCGCGCCTCCCTGTTAACTGGCGATGGTTATGATAATTTTCATGATGTGATGAACATGATCAAACATTAACTGCGATTTGATGATATTTTACACTCAAATATATTTTATTCTCAGTATAAGAGAAATAATGGAGATCATTTAAAAATAATATTGTTGCAATTGCATCCTCTGTTATGATTGTTATTTGATTGCCAGTAAAAAATATGTATGGCTATGAGTTTTAGACTGCTACTTTCTGTGACGAAGTGCGCGAATTCCTGACAGGAAACAAAAGTGTTCTGGTAATGTTCATTGTGCTGAAATTAGAACGACTTTGATTTTTAACAGAAGAAAAAAAGAAAGATAAATTATTTTCAACTTCATGCTACCTAAAAGTTGCTCGAATATTCTCTGACGAAAATCTGTCTAATGCGTTTATTGAGAATTTAGCAGAAGTACCCAATGATATGTTCATTGAAGTTTCCTTGCCATACAAAGGATTGGGTGAATGAGGCTCGCGTAATTTTCATGAGAAAACATTGAATTCAATTAAAGGTAATCGAGGAATACCGAAAAGGTATCATGAAGAGGTTTTAACTGAACCGCACACAAAGCAAAGGTTACTACTACATTGTATTTGACGTTTCTTTTCTGACACCAAAGGATCTTGAGTTGGAGCCAACCCACAAATAAAAATAACAATTTGGCAAGGTCCTCTTGTGTAAAACCCTAGACATGGGAGGACATTCTTGGCAGATATCTACAAGATGAAACGGTGCATGGAATACGATCATGAAATTGTCAACGTCAGTCAGGTAAGCCACCGCGTGGCCTGGCTGGCACTCCAAACATTACTGATCTGTAATGTTCACATCTATGATTTTAACAAAGCATTGGATACGGTTGTAATTACGCACCAACCACAGATCATTAATGACTAAATATTTCCTGTACTCTTGTATTTTGACAGACGTATCACTATTGGCCAAATGTTCCAACAAACATAATTTCTGTTTAAACAGAATGAGCGGAAAATTTCCACAGCATATTCCTTGGAGTATATATAGTATATTGGAATTGAGAGGTGCAACTGTTATCCAGGGATCTATATAATCAATTTGTTTGTCGATTTTTCCGTTTCATTTATTTGACAATTTGACGAATCAACAATGACTTGAGAAAGCGGGGTTTTGCCATAATGGATTTACTGCCTTCTCGCCAAGAACTTGTGGTAGACATTTATCAATACCAATTTATTAACTATAAGTATTTTCATGATTAACTACAAACGACGATCTACCAAGTGGTGGAATATTTAGAACATTTAGAAGATTCTTGCCTAGTATTTAATTTCATTTCCTTTTTCAGACGCTCACTTGCATAAAAGTTTCTCAAAGTATACCTAGAATCGCAAGAAACGAATCCGGAAATAAGTAACCGTGACATAATGATATATTTGGTGACAAAAAGTTTAAAATTGGCTGCGTTGTTTGTGGTTATTGTTTGCAAGCAAAAAATTCAAGTGGCCACGTAAGCTCACCGCATGTTGATATTAGTATTACCTATAACGTTTCTCAGTAATGATTATGCACTTTTGCAGAATTGCAATAACTGCTTTGTCATTATTATGAGCAGGAGTAATTTAAATGCGATGCTGGTTTTCGTCTAGTTTTTTAGAATGCAAAATGTTTAGATTATTTGTTTAAATTTGAGTTCTTTAGAATTAGTAAAAGATATGTTGATGTAAAATACCTAATTTGGAGATTTATTAAGTTGTCGTTCATTATTTTGAGTTTTCGAGTATCATTTGTTTCTGCTTTTCGGCGACCATAACTGCAACTTTTTATATCACGTAGCTCTGTCGTCATCAGACATAAGAGTTTTTTACTTGCCAGTTCTCACTTTTAAAGTCGCATGGTATGATGGTACAAGCGGTAACGATTCAAGTGTCTCAATTTCAGGTGACAAGTAATGTCAGCCGTTAAAGCATTTTAACAATGAACAATAAAGTAGCAGTTTGTTCGACAAACTGCAGAAAGAAAGAGTTGCAGTAACAGCGTTTCGCGTTGATGAATCAAAATTGAGAGTGATTCTTATTAAAACTACAATTCTGCAAGTTCGTTAAATGCAATAAATTCAGTATCACTTGCTCTTGGTCATGTGTGATTTTTGTATCTACTTTAGGAAAATTAGGCTGCTACAAGATTTCTTCCTTTGTTATTAATTTAGTATGAAATGCCACCCTAATATCTATAAACAAAATACAAAGCAAAACATTTTGAGACAGAAATGTTCATATAAACAGAAACTCATACTTTCAAAAACCGTTGTTTAAACTGACTATTTTGTAGAAATGCACGACGGTCACAGTCACAATAAATTGGAAAGAAAGTGTCATAATGTTTCGAATTTATCCAAGAATGTATGTGAATTACAGAGATAAAGTCCATTTTCCCTCTGACCTCTTCTAATCTGCAGCACTTTGACAAAGATTTTATTGTCATATTAGTTTGTGTTGACAATGAATTTTATCCTTTAAAAAGCGCTGCTCATTGAGCATGAGTCCGTTCAAACAAAATTGAAAAATGAAATAAAATCTTATGCCTGATTATAATCAACACTTATTAAATTTCTGTGTTGCTCCGCTCCGATGTTGACATTTTTCGAATTATTTTAAAATGTACATTTTAGATATGTACCTATATGAAGAATAAAAAATTACATGTAATCCACAACAAAATGCAATCAAAGCCTCTGATTCAAAGGCAGGCACTGAACTGCGATAGGGTTACGTTTGTCTGTGTCGGATGGAGCTTATGCGAAGACAATCGATTGGTTATGCTCACAATGATTAGGGCAGTGTAACACACAGGCATGATGCGATTGAGAAGTATGCTGTACTTACAGTTCCACTTTTTTACATCTTTTATTTCGACAGCCATTAAGTGCAGTTTCACATTCACGATGCATTTCTGTAGTACAAACTTCGACATGCTCAGTTTTCATGAAACGTCTTAACTGTCTTTGTCAGTCAACTATAAGTTTCACTGCAAAAATTGTTGCTGAATTTATAAATATTTCAGTGGCCCATTGAAAGTCGTCGATATTTCTGATCCTCACTTCAAAATTGTGGTGCGAAATGAAACATTCTGAAGCGTTTATCATCTGCACTCTCAATCCTTTCTCAATTCGACATTTTCTTGGCGTAGATTTTCATAACGCAAACGTGCGATTTCAATTCCGTCCAACAACCGTCACGTGCTTTGTGCTTTCAGCGCAAAAAGGACGAATGTATCTGAAACCAATGTGCCTGTTTTGTCTGAAATATGCCATCGACGCGACGACAGATCTTTCTGCTTTTCACTTTCCATTGTTCGTTTACTAAACATGAGTATAGGAAGGTGTTTTAACAGACTATGACTTTTAAACATAATCCACAGGCCGAAGTGTCGCAACGCAAACGGAACATTCTCACCGTTGTTGTTTCCTGGCTGTTGGTACAGGTATTTTCGTGATCAGAGAAGACGAAAACGATGTTACATTTAAATGACACTTGACTTAAGTTTCAATTTCAATGCTTAGGCTGCAATACCAAACGCAACGACGATAGTCGCAGAGATGGATAGAAGAATAAAAATGAAAGCTTAACTATTGAAAAATGACGGGACGGACAGACAGCAAACGAAAGATCTAAATGCGGAACTTAACGTTTGAAAAGCAAATTTTGAATCAAAAGTTGAGCAGCGAAAGCATAAAGAGGCCGAAATAGCTTAATTGAGCTTCATTTTAAAGCACGTTACGTTGTATTTACAGATTATTATTATTGTGCACGTCATGTACTGTTGAGTCGGTAATCAAGGCCGAACTGCTGATGTGGAAGATTAAAAAAGTGGATTAAAATGATTTTAAAAAACGACCAGTTAAAACGCAGTAATTGAAATTCCTAGGTCGAGTCAGTGTTATACAAACACAAAGGCTAGTGCTACCTAAAATAACGAAGCATAAGGTTTAAAATTTCGCTACTAGAATTTAGCTTTATAAGGATACGCTTTATTTTAGTTTTACAATCGGTATAAAGAAAAAACAATTAAATAGTAAACGGAGATACTTAATTGTTGAAACCTTATTTTAGCAATCAGCACGAATTAAACCAATGGCAGAATAGGAAACTATAAACTATACTAAACTAAAACAAACGTTTTTTTTAGGTGAAATCTCAAACGAACTGTAAGGGTGATAACATAAATTTGGAAGTAAGTAAAAAGAGACAATAGATCATTCGTTTTTGAATGAAATGTGTAGAAAATTTAAAGTCAAAGCTTAAACGCCGACAAGAGCAATGCAGTAAACATTTGTGGGTAAAATCCCTTTGAACAAATATTTCTTTGCAAATATTGTGTGAAGCTAGCCACCGACTTGGTAACAGCCATAAAGTATTTTCTCAACATTGGTCGATACTAAAATAATATTTAAGTGAACTGGATTTGAATCAATTGTGACAATGACAATAAATCATTCATGTCATGCATACAATTTTCGGAAATTTTCTCGTCTTTTTCGGTGAAATAATATAAATATCTACATACAAAAAATTCCGAAAATCTAAAATGATGGAAATGTATTTCATAACACGAGAAGTACAAAAATACAAAATAAAATATCGTAGCAGGTAATTGTGATAAAACAGAAGGAAGACAAACCAAATTAAATTACGAAATGTTTACATGCACAATTCCATGAATTTTTTTCAAAACGGCCTCCTTATACTGAAATTAATATTTGTGAATTACGGAATTACATTACAAGCATAATTATAACTGGTAAAATAAGTTGTTTTAGTGAATATTTTACACTGTACAGTTAAAACTCACATGGGTACTGGAACTGTTACACACAAATAAAAAGTAATTTCATTACCAGTTAGGAGGAAAATTTGTAAGCATTTTTTGTTCACATACAAATGCAACAAGCAATTTTTGTCATTGGTTACAGTTCCACATAAGCCAAAATTAGAATTAGTGTTTTAGTTAATAGTTAATTTGTGAAATTTTGAATACATTCTTCTTTTAAGTAAAATCATTGAATAGAGTTCAAAAATACATCCCAATGATGATTGGCAAAGTTAACAAGATTATGGCAATGACAAACATAAGCCAACTTGTGTAGGTATCGGGATAATGCTCAATTATGAATGGAAACTGATTCGGTATTATTGTTTGAAACTGACTTAATGCCCTGTTACATGGAAATTGCATTTGGGGAAGGAATTTTTAGTTTTTTCGTTCCATTATAAAACTTAAAAAATCTTTTCTACACCTTTTAATCACTCAATTTAATATTGTAAAAATCACTTTACGAATTGCAGTACACTGACAAGATTTGAAAAGAAAATCGACTAACATAAGGCTTTGCTTGATTTTTAGGTAGGACTCAAGGAAGATCGATATTATATACTCTTCTATTTTACTAAAACTATATAATTGGAATTCCAAAAATAAATTTCATGTAGGCGGCTGCTGCAGTTCCTTCCAGTGCTTATCCACTATTTTTTTCACATGGATTACTGAGGCTTCCTTCTCCCCACTAACGTTTTCGGATCGGTATGGTGGGGAAATCGTTACTTCATTGAGTACAAGTATTTTTTCTCCATCCCATGCAACTTCGTCAATACTGCAAAAACAGAAAAAAACGTTAAGACATTGAGTTTATAATTTAAAGAATTTCACTACATATTACTTAATTGCACACAAAGCTCAATAAATGTGGTCAATATCTCAAGGCAAGCTTACGTCTTAATTATTGTTAGAAACAATTTTCGCCCCTCTGGAGCAACATCTGCGGATAATGCGCGAATCCTAGCTTTCTTAAGTCCTATAGATTTCATGCGGCGCTTATCCAGCTGTAGTCCAAATTATGTAAAGATTTATAAACATTTGCAATATGAAGAAGAGTAATATTATAGTATTGTCTACTTGACACAACACAAACCTTTAAAAAGTCAATAGCCTTTAGGGTCTCCGCTGGCGTACCGTCTTCAATACTTAATTTTTCTACGCAATCAGCATTAATCACGTAGACGTCGTTATTGGTAGATTTACCGTTTGACGCAGGTGCTTCTGTAAGAATAAAATGACGTTCAATTAAAAAATTTTTTGGTCAACTAATCATCAAACAAACGGTCTTTCAGGCCTTTCTATCATCTGTTGATCTTTTCTTACATTATTTCAACAAAATAAATAATTAGGTATAGGAAGGAGGATTACAAGGTATAAATTAAATCCAACCCCGCGTGAAAAACCGATTTTGGTCCATTTACCCACAATTAATTGTAATATAAATGGGAATTGAAAGGCAGTATTCTTGAATACTTTGTAATTCAACCGACAATTCTATAGTAAGAAAAGTGTATTGTTTACAACTGAATATAAACCCTTCTAATACGAAGAGTTTGCTCATTTTAACCTAAGGACTAACCAAAATAAAAAACTCAATATTTAACTCTCAGTTACTCAAAAATTTAACTAGTAGTAGTAATTTGGTCAACTTACTGATAATTAATAGTCTTGAAGCAGTGTGAAAGGCAGCGACCTGACCTTCCACTTCACCTCCCTGATACCGGCATTTGATATGACTACCCACTGTCAAGTGAGCCTTCTGTGTCAAATCCGCGTTCCGGTCATCTGCCATGGTTTCTTCGCTGCCTCCAGCTAAAAAATGGTGAATTTCTGATCGTGGTAACTAACAGGTGTTAACTGGCACTTTCACAAAAAAACTTGGAAAACTCCAATGTAATTAATTAACCACAACCATTAAAGTCACAGTTTTTATAGTCGTTAGTTTAACACTAGTACAAGTGTAAGTAGATTGCAAAAAGATATTGGCAGAAACAAGAAAGTTGCCTTGTTTTACCAACTCCGTCCGTACACACACAGAATCTAACAACTATAACACAGGCAGACTTACAGTCATTCACATTCACAGTCTAGTCAGAGAGAAGAGGAAAAGCCGCAGCAGCAGACTTTAGATCAGAACTTGCACCATTTTTGCTCCTCATAAAGTAGAGAACCACCATTGACCATATACAATTTTTACAATTCGAACAGAAAGAAGAGACGAGAGCCAAACTTTTCATTTCATTGCCTTATGCATTGCATCGTCATATCGCATCGCCGTCTGAATTCTCTGAGTGTACCTTTCTGGCAGCAGCAGTGAGTGGCACTAACCAGAAGCAAGGTGTGAAAAAGAAAAGGGGAGAAATGAAAAAACCACCGCACACACGAAATGAGGACTCTGATCTGACTCTAAACTGAATAGAGCTTTTACATCATCGCATCTTTTTCGATAAATGTGGAAAGTTGAGGCGAAGCATTGCGCACTGAATAAAGTTTCTTGTAAACTTGCATGCGAAAGCGTACAAAATCCCGTTTATTGCGTGTGCCTTCGCTTTGCTCGCACTTTTGCAAGGGGAAAGAAGGAAACGGGGCGAGCTCTGCCTTTCTAATTTCCCACGTCTTCCTTTCCAACTTGCAAGTCGACGAATTCTCCGCTCTGTCTGTCTGCTCGCTCTGCCACCGCACCGCACTGTACTGCTGCTGCAATCAGTCAGGACTAGAAAAGCCTCGTGTGAATCCTCTCTTCTTGCCAAAATGACACTTCAACAACGAATAGTGCATTGCAAATTGTTATGTGCGAAATTCACACTTGCAACACCATCAAAATGCAATGAATGACACTGTAGTCAAAAATCGTAATTAAAGGATATGCATGCATGCAGATTTAATTACAATGTGTCTCATTTTTATTTTTTGTATAAAAAGCCACGTGCGCGTTAAAACAAAATACCATACCAAAATTGAAAATTGTTTTTGACAGCTTAGGTTCAGGTTGTGAAATCCATGGCCATGAACATCATTAATTTTTCCGTCTTTTCTTTTATATACGTAGCACTTAACGCAACTGCAAATCTATCAGACGTTTTTGGTAATTAATTAAGTAAAACTTTAAATGTGAATGTCTTTTCTAATGAAACACAGATTCAAGATTGCAATTGGCAAATAATGTGTAACATGATCATTAATTCACCACCATTTTTTAATTCGATAATTGCATGGGTTTCATTAAATTGTTGCTGTTTGTCAATGGTTAAATAGGATCGTAATGTGCCATAAAATTATAAAGGAAACGGTGAATTGGCCTTGCGGCCGTGAAAAAACCATTTGCTTCCACAATGCTAGTTTTATTTAATTTAATTCTACAGCTATTCATCTATATAGTAAATGATGTATTTAAGATAAAGATAAAGCCCAGCATTACTGTTGGGAAATTTGAGTAAAATTAATTAATGATAATTAATAATATAACATTCTGAGGTTTATACACTTATTATGAGTGACATTAGATAACAATTTGATACGTGATTAAAGTAGAAAACAAAAAACTGCTCATATAAAAACATTATTAGTAAAGGTTGTTAGTTAATTTAACTAAAGAAAATTATAGATACATAAATGCAAACAGAAAAATGCATACCGAATTAGAGTTGAAATAACTTATCACTCAAACGAACTTCCCCAAATTTCATAGCATAACAAAGTTTTAAAAGCGTTAACCCCTTCTTTTGTCGAAGGGTACTAAACTTAATCTCAATTGGCAGGTATTTTAAAACGAATGTCGTAGTCTGGAATTGTAGAGATTGAAACAAAATATCTTGAACCAATGGCTGCCCCATTTTACACTTTTTTCGTTCTTTTGGATGAATTTTGTCTCTGCCTAAAATAAAATGAAGAAGGAAAACATCAATTGTCATTCTGTAAAACAATCCTAGCATAAACACTGTACTGGCATTTTCAACAACTTTAAGGCAACATAGTTTGCACATATACTAAGAAAAGTGTTGGAGTATAACTTATTTACAAACGAAATTAGTAATTAACCTACAAGAACTGTCAATTAGAATGGGATTGAAATGGAACTTTTCGGCTCGGGCTTCTTCAATAGTTTCAGCCGGGCTCGCAGATCCTTTAGTACACACTGTGTGCATTAATATTCACTATTTTCCGTTTCATTACATTTTTCAGTTCCACCAAGTCGGAATTTTTAAAAATTTTATTAGCATTAATTTCGATTGAAAGTCCTTTTGATCTGAGGGGTATGCTAAGCTCTAACTTTATATACGACACTAAGAATTTTGGTAAGTTGATAAAACAGTGAAAATTCTACAAGGTGACGAGGAAGAGTAATTGCTAGCTAGCAAATCTTTACCATAACGACTAACCAGTTAAAATTTACGCTAATATTAACTTATTTTTAAATATAAAATCAGCATCTTGCGCTAACTCAGTATAATCTTTTATAAAGTTGTGACAAAGCTGACTGATAAGTGAGTTCAGCAAAAATGAACGGAATCATGTCCTTATTAGAAAGAAACTAAGAATGGTACTTAAATGCATATTATTGTTAAATAAACTGGATTTTGAACTTCAGATGTATATATAGTAAGTTACAAGTATTTAGTACTGGCTTATCCGACCAAGACATTAATTATTCTCAGATGTAGCCCATGTCCTAACATACTGCAATTTCAATTAACTTTATGCTTTCCAAAGCTGCATCTGCAACCATTATAACAAAATTTCATTTAACGATAGTGTTAAGATTTCTTATCTATCTATTTTACAGTACTGTTTTGATGGTACCTAAACTAAACCAATCATTGATTTCAGTTCTTTTAGTAACTGCACAATTTTAGTGTAGATTATTTAAGTAAAACCGAGATAAAGTCATTAAGCAATCAATTAAATTACTGTCTTGTTAAACGGCATAAATATATTACACCATAATTCCTCCATCGTCTATTTCTCCATGGTTTCTTGAAATGTCTGATTTATCATCATATTCTATATCTCCGGATGACTCTTTCTTTGACCTCTTCTCTTGACTACTACTTCTACTGTGTCCTATGCTGTCCATACTGTGCTCCCGTTCTTCCTTTTTCTTCTTCTTATTCTTCGACCTCTTCTTCTCGTGGCTGCTAGAAATAGTGCAACCAAGTTTTGTACTAACCAGATAGGCTAACAGGTACGACTTTAAAATAAGTATTTTCCCGAAAACAAAATTTAGTTCCTCGCATACCTGGGAGAGCGAGGTTTCCTTGAGTGAGAACGAGAGCGAGATCTGCGGCGTTTTTTCGACTCCACCTTTGGAGATCGACTGCGTCTGTCCGATTTCTTCTTTTCCTTCTGAGTGTCACTTTCGTCCTATAAAATAGAAACAAGAATAATTTTGACATTTAAGAAATTCAACATCAATGTAAAATGTACCTTGAATAGAAAATCTAGCTTACCCCATTTTCTTTATGATCTTTCTCTTTATTCCTGTCCTTCTCCCGGTCCTTATCCCTGTCTTTATCCTTTTTCGACTTCTTCTTATCCTCTCGCTTCTTAGACCTGGACCTCGATCTTCTTGAATGGGAGCGACTTCTGCTTTTTCTCGACCTGCCACGACTTCTCGAACGTCTCTTACTGCGACTTCTGCGTCTATCTCTGTTAAACATTATACAAAATAGATTAAACGTTGGCAGCACAAATAAATGTTTAAATTAGAATGAATATTTTTACCTGGATCGGGATCGTTTCGCTTTTGAACGGTATCTATCACGGTGTCGGGAAGTTGATCTCCTGCTTCGCGATCTAGAACGACTTCCCCGTCTTCGACTGCGGGAACGCGATCTTCTCCTTCCTCGGGATCTGGATCTGCGAGTGTGAGATCTACTTCTACTCCTGCTTCGGCGCTTCTCTTTCACGGATGGAGCCACTGTAATCAATTATTTATCATAAGAGCCTTGTCAATCAAAGTACGATGATAGATAATTTTAATTTGAAAGATATTTATTTACCTGTGGTGTCCAGGCCGTGTGTCAGAAGATTTTGAGCCTGCCTAGACATGGCTTCTTCAATCTCCTTTTGAGCAGCCTCATTGGTTTTAGCCTGGGGCTTGATAATTGCCTGGGTTGCGTGGTAGACCCTAAATGTAAAAGCATGGCATTAGAACCCGTCCGAAATAAAAAGCACCTGCTCGTGGACGTGGCAATAGTTATAATATACTCCGTTGTAATGAGATTCCCTCATCCTGACGTTCCAATAAACTTACTCGTCAGTTGATACCAGAAAATGAAGAGCAATCAAAATTAAAATATGAGAAAGATGGGCAATGGATTGGTTTGGAACAGTACTCACTTCTACGTGACTCGCAAGTCAAGTTAGCTTAAGAGAGGTTGGCGCATCCGCCTAGCAGCTATTCAGATTGTGCCTTTACACACACAGAACAAACAAAAAGAAACGTAGTCATCACTTTTAGATGTTTCAAAATCATCACTCCGGATGAACTTAAAATCATTTTATGTAGGCTTTTGCTTGAATCGTTAGCCTACATCATGAAAGATACACCCGTTTTCCTAAATCTAACCATTGTATTTACCAAGCACAACTATTGAGAGCCAAGATCTTTCAATCGCATTCTGATTTGCCGCTCGTCCGGTTTCCCAGGCAAGTCCTTACATGAGGCTCCCCACAACACTGACATACAGAAAAAAACCAAAAGAGAAGCCGTTTCACATTTGTTCGATATGCCATAATTTTTTTTTCAACAAGTGCCTTACAACAAACAAAGGTAAATATTAACCAACTACTGAACAGCCCAAAACTGGATGGGCTCTGCACTATTTGCTATCAGACAGATCAGATCAGAGAGTCGGCCCAACACATTGAAAAGAAATGGTAATTTTACGATGACGAAAAACTGAACTGGAATAACTTCACAGAATGTACAGGTTTGGCTGCTGGAACAAAGTGAAAACAGTTTGAAAGTTGTGAAGCATAAGTGAAATTGAAAATAGATTCGAATTTGTTGTCTTCTTTAGCGATTTCGGAGATCCTCTTACGTGTCTCAGTTGTCAAGGAAAAACTTACCTACTCTGCAGATTATAATAGTTCAAGGGAGAGTTGTAATTTTTATATCAACGGATCTCAAGGTGTGAACGTCAGTTTTAGAAATTGAAAATAATCTTTATATATATAATATATTCATTGTGAATAATGATACTCATTCTCCGTTAAATTCGTTGCAACTTTTTTTGAAACCGGGAACGCCATCAAAGAAATTCATATCAAGTAGTCTTCGAGAAAATATTTCGGAAATACTTAAAGCTTTTAGGTTACAGAATAAAAAATAACGAAAAATTAAAAAAGCATTATTAGCTGAAGCTAGATTTGGAATACGTAAAAAGTATGTCCTTCGAAAGCGTTAGTAACTACGCTTATAGGAACGGAAAGACCAATTAGTTAGTTATCGGTGACATAATAATGATGATGGTATCAACGAGGTTGGTGAGTGCTTGTTTTGAACCAATGACGCCCATCGAATTAACTAACCGAGCTGCTGCACTGGGAAAGAATGGACACTGAAAAATAAAAAGAATGAAACTCCGAAAATAGATTATGCATATAGTGATGCAACCCCGAAACGAAGCGATGTGCCACGGTCTTATACGTTGAGTCTTCCCATAACGGTTAAATAGACGGTCACAATCTTTCAATTCTACATAACTATAACTTAAGATTTCATATATAAACCGTATTGCCCAATGAATTCATACGTCAAGCCTTTGTTGCACGTATTTAGACAATCTTACCTGATCATTTTGTCGCCAATGTACTGTCCATTGAACTGTAAGGCGTCCAAAATTGATGGCTGCTCAGAAAACTCAATCAAAGCATATTTTAGAGGATCGTTGTCTCTGGTACAAAAGCGAAAGTACTTCACTTCCCCTACTTTAGAAAATAGGCTCATCAAATCGTGTGATCCCAGCTATAGAGGCAAATATAGAAATTACAGGTTTTATTTCAAATTCAATTAAATTTTGCGGTAATATACATACCTTTATACAGGTTAGAGGGGTTAATTGCGAATGAATACTTACGTCGTGGCTAAGGTTGCAAACCATGATGGTGCGGCGGATTTCTTCAATCTTCCGAGAATCCACAGTTGGTGGTAGAGGTGGGTACAGCGGAAGGTTTCTCTCTATTAACCTAGGATCTTTCGTCACCACAACCTGGAGTGGTGGAATTCCCTCCAGCTATAAAGACAAAAGAATGATTGTATAGCGGGTTAGTAATTGATAAACGAAGAATACAATAAAATTATGCAATAATAAACTTTACTTTAGGAGCTCACTATGAAGAGTGTGAAATTACCTGGCTTGTAACATGTTGAGGAAGCTTGGGATCTGCTATTCCCGGAAGCAGAGAACCACTGGCTAAAAGTTCGAGCGCTCTTGTTTCGTCAGGAATATCACCTAAAACAAAAATTTGTGTTAGATACGCATA
>VYYJ01001995.1:0-24887 GCA_021029165.1 Cyphoderus albinus
CACTCACTCATTCATTATTGTGCAACCATTACCAGAAGAAAGAAAGCGGAGACTGAGACATAATTTCTTTCTGCTTCTGCTCTTCACAGATTCCGCTTCGTTTCGTTCGGGTAATACTCATATGTCACACACACATCTCTCTGTGGACATTGCCGATGCTGAAATTTGGAGACAACGAGAGAAATTGGACTGTTACTTTGACTGAATCATTATTATGGGACACAACATTAGACAAGTGCATAATCTCTGTTACTTTATGTCTATTGCAGTAGTGAAGGGGAGTGATTTTCAGAACATTAATACTTCTCTCAGCATTCCAACCTTTAACTTTTCCATTTCATACTGACGCTCTAAAGTGAGAAAATTGATTGGGTCAATTATCCATGCGATACTTGTAAACTAACGAGTAGTGAGTGATAATTCGTTAGTCCTCGGCCAGATTGTTTTTGCGAAAATAAAAATACAAAATGCAATCATTTTGTTGTAAATAGCCTCAAATTGAATGAGTCTAATTAATGAGTTTCAGTTTATAGACATTTACAAGTGGCAAGATACAAAATAGTCACTCATATTTTACTTCAGTTCGCAAACTCTAAAGACTTTGAGTAGACTGATCATTAAATATTGTCATCGTTTTCATTATGCATCGTTGATGGCTCTTTGATCTATAAATTGCGACTGTGTGAGACTATTAGGGTTGATTTCACTTTAAATAATTAAGGTTGCACCGTTTTATTACTTTCAACCGGAAGGCACTCGACGAAGAAGTTGTGAATGAAACAATTCCGTGAAAATCTCATTATTACTTAATACACATAAAATGGAAGTCTGGGAACGAAAGGGGAAAAAATTAAACTGGAAAAATGAATCCGCTGACTCAGCTCTCTCGCATCAAATTTTATTCAGCAGTTCCAACTAACTCTCCGGAAGATAAGTGTCGGGAAAAGTTTTTCGACAGAGAAAATGGCGTAAAGTGTAAAATTTGTAACCTTTCGCTTATACTCCTTAACTCACTCATTCACTCTCACACTTTTCCTCTTTCTCTCTCTCTCCCTTTTCCTTTTTCAATATCTCTTTTTTCCATCATCGCCAACTTCATTTTCATTAGAGTCGATGACGATGATGATAACTGCTACATGAATGAAACACGCACCCACGCGCACACTAATATTACATTTTTTCTATATCCACCCTATCATATGTAACTATAACTATAAAGACGTATCTTGAATCTGCATAGTGGTAGAGAGAACAACGGATATAAAAAAGGCACGGGTTATTTTATTTCTTATTATTCCTTGAAGCATGAATTTCTCCTCTCCACCATTTTTTATGCTCTGCCATTCAACATCAACCCATTTTATTTATCTCCAACTCTCAACTCAACCTTTTTTGCATGAAAAAAGAGCGAGAGAATTCTAGCGAGACCAGAAAGCGAGAGAGAAAAAAAGTGAGTGAGTGAAAGGGAAAGAAAGACGCGAGAGCAAATAGGATTCCCGGAAAAGGCGAATGAAACAACTCTGGGGAGATTGAGGAGATACCGTATAAAAAACTATCTCCGTATACATTATGCATACATACATCCATAAATATGGCATCACGTTTCTCCGTCCCTATCTGCTGCCTGTGCCTAGATACTTTTTTCCTAGAAGAAAGGAAGAAAAGGGAGAGGGAATAAAAAAGACGAAAATCTAGTTTCATCCTGGAGTAAGAAAGGAAGAGAGAAAAAAATAAGTAGAAAAGAAAGGGGAAAATGTGTAGAAAGAAGACAGCGATGAGGAGGACGACCTTTTATGGAATAACTTCTTATAAAAAACTATTGCATGGCATGCCTCCATACTCCATACCATAATAATATTCAAGAAAGGAAGTGAAAGGAGAAAAGAGAAGTAAGCCGAGTTCGAGTATTCATTCATGTGTTCATTGATGCCGTAGTAGAAGTAATAGTACAATCAGCTCATTTTATGTACCATATTGGCAAGTAATAGAACACAAAATGCATACTCATAAAAAGAGAGTGTATAAGTACCTAACAACTCAAGTGGAGCGTCGTCGACGACGTCGTCGTCGTTCTTTCTCTCTCTCTTTTACTGTCTTCCACGATTTTTCTATTATTATTACGAGAAGAGTAGCAAGCAGTAAAAAACTTACAACAACAACCTCCGTAGACACTAACTGACTTTTTTCCACTCCTCGACTTTTCGCTTTCGATTCCATTTTATATTCTATTCATTCATTGAACGGGCTGATGCGATGGAGCCCCCAGAGCGCCGCTCTCTTGATGACTTGCAATGAACCAAAAATACTGCTTTTTTCTCCTTCTCTGGAATAAGTAAAAACTAAAAAAAACGGATGGAGAAAGAGAAAGAAGAGAGGGAACGAGGGAAGTGAGCGAGAGAGAGAGAAAGAAAAAGGGAGAAAATTCCGTAGTGGAAATTGCAGTAGTTTTCCAAATGTACCAGAAGGATTTATAAATACATAATACAGATGAATACATATTATATATACATAAGGCAGACGGAGAAAAACGGAGAAAAAAATACATTCATTATAATGTACACAGAGGAGAGACAGTGAACAAACGATTTCAAGAGCGATGCGGAGTGGAAAAGAGTGTGGTGCAGGAAGTCGAGGCATTTTTTCCATGTATTATAAAGACGGAATAAAAAAGGCGAAAAAAATAAACGAGAAAAGAAGAAGAAGACGAAGAAAAAGCGATGAGCATCCGTTTTTAAGGGAAAAAAGTCGCTTTTTTCTCTCTCTCTTTCTGCTCAGTGTGTCTCTCTTGAAACGTGTTAGCTATTGGTTGGAAAAGGACATTACACGGGAGCAATTCAATGCTCTCCACATCCAGATCTGGAGAAAGACACAAACACGTATGGCATATATTCTGGTAAAAAGCACGATACCACCACCACTGCCGCTACTTCGACATGCATGCATGCATAGCATATAAAAAATTGTTGTGAGCCGAGCAGACAGAGAGACAGGAAAAGAGAAAAAAGGAGAGAGAGAGAAAGAGAGGGAGAAAAGACTTGGGTTATTCGGTCAGAATAGTTGGAGTGGAGAGCAAGATAAATGCAATGGATTCACTAAAGTCATCAGTGAAACTACTTGTCTCCATGCATGCATGGGAGACGTCCATATCCAGTGCTTTGTGGAGCGAAAAGCGAGTACAAAAACTTTTCTTTTTTTCCTTTCTCTTTTCTTCCACTTTTCCGAGATGAGCACTGAGCAATGAATGCACGGCTCGCAAAAATGTCAATTGAAACTCCATGTGGACCTGAAGAGCGACTGTCGCGATGCCACACAGTGTGTAATCCTTCAGCACTTACCACAGCCACTCCGATCGCCTGCTTGAAGCGAGGGCAGAAGCTGATTGGAGTGTTTAGAGGAAGCCGACACAGGATTCGAGGTTATCGCACAGTGGGCTGCCCTTTTCACAGCAAGCGAGAGTTGGTCTCTGTTAACAGTTTCAGTGGTCGGATTGGCTCTGCTAGGCTGCTCCACGTGGACCCACGCGATCACATAGATACATGCATTAGAGACGTAGTTGGTAAGAGCCTGTAACTGTCTATTATATAGCTTGAAGCATATGAGGGGAGCTCGTCGTATCTATATGAATGTATAATAGCGTAATCATAGGCATAATATGGCAAAGTTTATACGGCTTTTGTACGTTTTTGTAAGCACGCTAACAGCGAAAAAAAGTGTATTGGATGTTTGAATGTGTTTTGTGTAGTAGTCGGAGTCGTCCTCGACGTGGTAGTAGATGTTGTTGTAGTAATGCTGGTGGTGGTATTTCTTAGTAGTAGAAGTAGTAAAGTAGTCGTAGTATGTAGTTACGTATTTTTTTCGGGAGATAGTGGCAATCAACCAGCCGAGATCCGAATGCCATATTTGGGTAGGGAAATCAGTGGAGAGTATTTGGCTCTGGGATCTTTTGTTGTTGAAAGGGCGAACATTTTGTGTCGGCCCCGGTGGCGCGATAAGTACTGGAGGGGATATACCTAAATATAATATATCTTTCTCTCTATCTTCCTTTTTCTTTCGCAGTAAGAAGACGTGCACACATTCTCCACACTTTATATAATATGTACGTGTACGTATGCTTAACTGATAGATAAATGTATAAATATTATATCTCTCACTGCTCAGCCTTTCTATACGAGAGGCAGTAGGCATATAAAATATGGTAAATAGTTGTTTCTTTTGTAGCTTTTTATATTATGGTGCTTCCTTTTCTTACTCGCTTGCTCGCTCTCGCTCACTCAGTCGCTCTCACATGCTTAACTTTCGCATGGATGATATGCTCTGTGTGTAATAATATTCTGATGGTGAGGGAAAGAAAAAAGGACATTTATAGTTTGCTCTCGCTCTCGCTTTTTCTTCTTCACTTCTCCTCAATTTTTTTTATTCCTTTCCTTTTTCTTTCCAGTAAAAGTATTTACAAATCCTAAAATATCTATAGAAAATGTCTGACTACACAATATAATTCATCATCTATAATGCATAATGTACACAATCCTTGTATATACACTCCAAATAGACATTCACATTGGCCATATAAAAACGATGAGAACATTTCTTCCTCCGTATTACATCTTTTTCGTCTTCTTTTATTGTTCAACATTTTATATAAATATACACACACATGCATCATCATCATCTTCGTAATCGTCATCAACTCTCTGTTGTTATTGCTGCCACCACCATACAGCACCACCACCACCGCCATTGCATTGCCACCACTGCTGCTCCAGGTTTCCTCGCTATTTCTTCTATCAAGAGATAAAAAAATATGCGCTCCACATTATTTTCACTGTGAAGTGAAGAAAAAAGTTTTTATTTTGTGCCGTACTGGTATTTGTTCCATATTATATTATGGATGGATAGCCATCAGTGGCTGAATTGTGTCCTTTTACACTGTAACTGGGAGTCGCAAGACGACAAGAAAAATCGTTGAAGCAAAAAAAAAAAAATTATGCTAACTATGCGTCTAACAATAAGTACTTAAATTTTATTTTATATAATGCGACAAACTTTACATTATTACTTATAAAACCAACATTCGCACTTCACATTTTTTTATTCTACATATTGCAGAATTGCGCAAAACTCAACTAGGTAAAAAAACACTTTTAGCCACGTTTTTCAATGATGAAATGATACTTAACAAAGTTATAGTCCACAGAGAGTGAATTGAATCGACCTAATTTAGCTTTTACCGTTTTTTTTCTTTATACTCAATCCATGTTTTTCTCCGTCTCGTCTGATTCCTTTTCCTTTCTTTTTTATTTACTTCTTTCTTTGTTCAAAGCGTTTTATTTTCATTTGTTCTCCACTCAACGATAACTTAGATGCAATGAAATTGAAATGATGGAACATGAAAAGAACTAAATAAGTGTTTGTCATCTATACAGGGTCACATACAATCTGTTAGCTCCTGAAGTTAACAAGTAAACAAAAGCGAAAGTTATTAGATGTCCCGAGTGTCTTGTGTAACCTTATGCAAAAAAGTTAAAAAATATGATTTATCAAAGTGACCTTCTAAACAGAGAGATATACGGAATTTTTCCATTTCTTTCACTGTAAACTCCACTTAAGTTACATTGCCTAACCTCATGGTTTAATATTTGCAGTTATTTAATATAGTCACAATAAACGTACAAAATGTTGTTCAAAAGAGCTCGTCCATTCAATAACCAAAACAGACAACACACGTTATGATAAATAGAATAGAGAAAATCCTGGTTTTCATCATTAACTCAAAGCAATGCATCTACAATTTATCCACTTTCACGGAAAAAGTACTCAAAGTGGATCTTTCATGGAACAACGAGGCGTGAGTTTGTAAACGTGCGTGATTTCCTTCATTCACGTTTCTCCTCTCTCTCTTTTCTCTGTGGCCGTTTTGATCATTCGACAACACAACAAACGCAAATGATTTTCACCAGCAGTGGAAGCAAGCAGGAGTTAAATTGTAAACACGCCGAGTAAGCAGAAAGAGGAGAGTGAAGGGGGTGCTTGTTGATACTATTTGCATGTTTGAATGACTCCTCTCTCTCTACTCTTCCATTTCATAACAAAATAAAATAAAATCAAGTCTGTCCGGGTTTTGCTCATTCTTATTACCTAACCTGACCAGAGGATTTGGGATTTGCTTTTAAAATTGGACTCAACTGAATCGGATACGCATAAAATCATCTCTCATCTCATCAACACATCGCTACCACTGCCACGTCCAACATATTCCGTGTGCATAACTGCAGAAGACTGAAGAGAGAGACCAGAGACGGAGGAAATGGGAAGAGAGCAGATTCAATGGATTGTTGACGATGATGTATCACGCTAATATTCTGTCTACGTTTTATAGCAATGTTGACATATAAGATCAACACGCTCGAGGCTGTGGTGAGAAGTGATGACGATGACATGACGGGAAGGGCAACTGAACCACGTCTGTAAATAATACACTTCTCTAGTTAAACTTTAGTTAGTTTTTCTCTCCTCTGCCACCGACTCGGTTTGCTCATCATGAAAATGAGGATGACAGCGCAAATTGTTCTAATATTGTGCACGCTCTTGTCTTCTCGAGCGAGCGAGTGAATGAGCGGACCAAGCGCTGGGACGTGGCTCACGGCTCATGCATTTATTTATACACATACAAATGATGCAATCCGGGGTTATCTAGCAATAAGAAAGGAGAGGAAGGATATTTATGGATGAATGAAAGGAGCATGTCTCCTGTGTACATAATATGTGCCACCGCCTCACCGCCACTGCCTCCATCAAAAACACTAATTTGCACGGAATGTATCAAGAAAGACAATGCGAGTGAGTTGAGTGTGGATTGTGGATACCGTGTCCTTTCTTCCACCCCAACATGCTAATTTTTTGAAAGCTTTTATTTGGTAAATGACTCACACATTTTTATTTCACATCACATCAAACTGCGAACAACTTCTCACCTAAACCACTGAGTAAACCGCATCAGCATCCGAGGCTCGTCTGTTTTTATATAAATATTATGCACTACACGACACAATAGATCTTATTCATTTCACGGTATTAATTTAATGGCAACCGCCACGGCTCTTTTTATCGCGTATTTTTGTTAAATCGTTCTACGGTAAAATGATAAAAAGCCATTTCTTACTACTAAACGTTGACGTTTGATGATACATCTCATTATTATAATGACGCTAATTTGTGTTTTCCTTGCAATTTATTTAAGAACTCGGCTCGTCGTTTTTGAATTGCAAATTGCTCTAGGCTGCTCTTAGATTCGTTCTGTAATGGTTCAGGCACACATTCAACAAGATAATTGCATGTGGCACTTGGCACTTTATACATGCCAACGCTGCCACAAAAACGCAACTGAATACACACAGTCAATAGACTGTAGTGTGTACAAGCACAAATGATTTGAAAATTGAAACGGATTTTTCTTCTGCTTTTTATTAGCACTTTCCGAGTCGTGACGAATTATTTATTTATGTGTTCATTAACTATGGTCGAGAAATTGATACACAGTGCTTTTCGCACTTACAAAACGTAAAAACAAATCTGTTGACAGAGTATTTAAGTACGTTATATAGTAACAACTAGACATTACGTATCAAGTCTCGATAATGTCTTGATAACTTATCCGTGCCCCTTATCCGTTCCGTTAAATTCCCAATAAATCTACAGAACTATTTTAATAAAAATACTAATTCGCAAATGATATGTAAATCATAAGGTAAAAAAAGTGTCGGGAGCAAGCACAGGAGCTGAAACTTGTGCCAAATAATGTTTGTAAAATTTTATGGAGAATCTTGATATCTTGATAATTTTCCCGCAAATTGTTATCAAATTTCTTGATTAGGCACTACACTGTAAAGTATGAATGTTGTGAAAAAATTGTGCACACACTTCACCGGATTTTCCAAGGATATTAACAGTTACCAAGTTTGGTCAAACAAAGGAAATTGTGTGAACCGGAGAGGCGCCTTGCCCATGCGTGGGTGCCTGCATACATTTGGGTGGTTAGCGTTTATCATGATCATGATTGTTTAAGGATACTTGAGAAAAATAATTATGAGAATGAGAAACAACATTGTTATCTTCAATTCTCGGGGCCATCAGAGCCCAGCTTACTTTTCAACATTTTTTACAGAAACCGTTACCACTGAGCCGCGGTAAAATATCCTAAAGAAGCATAAAATGAAATAGCAGAAATAACCTTCAACTAAATACAAAACACACAAGGTTTTCTCCATTCAACTTTCAACGACGCGAATTAACAAAACGGAAAAATTTAGGGAGGCTTGTAAAAATAATGATAATGGAGCATAATCGTCGTGGCCATAATCATTTTGTTATAAAATATGACTGCATAAGTACATACGTATGGAAGCGCCCAGAAAGGAGGGAGTGGAGACTTTGGTGGAAGTGGATGGAGAGTGAGAGAGTGGAGCACTCATCTTTTCTCCATTCCATCCTTTCATGCATTCTCATTCCAGATAATCTCCTAGTTTCGTGCAGGCAAGCGACTTGCGACGTTCTATAATTTTCAATGTTGTTCGCCCACTATAATCTAATGGCACTACCGCCGCTTCTTTCTTTTCTCTCCTCAACATCGTCCTCATCATAATCATCATCATCATATCATAAACATCGTCATCCTCCGCAGCAGCAGTTTCTCGAGTGCAAGTGTATGAATGAGGAGGATTAGCGGGATGATGATGAGGATGATGATAGCATGTTGTTAAAAAAGATGAAAATGATGACAGAGCTCACTAGTCCCGACTTTACTTTACTCTCTGGTGGTTCGCTACTAACGCTAAGTATTATTAGTATTATTATAAATGTTGGCATGTCGTCTTTTCCCTCTTTCTCCGCTTCCAACTTAACAGCATCACACATAACAACATAACAACTACATTTTAGTATCTGTGTGCGTGTGCAAGACTTTCAGTATCATTTATTGCTTGCACAACATGCACATGGATGCGATGCGAGGAGCATGTCACGCCGTTTCTCTCTAGCCAAAGTAAATCTTTTGGCATATCCTGTGTTTATTGTGTGTTTTAGGGTGAAGTTGTTGATGTTGTCGCTCACTACTACTGTAACTGGTAACACGACGGAAAAGTGGAGGTATTATATTAAAATATAAAAAGGAGACGAACATGTTGATATATTTTTTATTCTCATATATTCCATTACGTTGCATTACATGCATGCATTGGAGCATTCATGCTTGTTTACTTTGTTGCTGCCTCAGTGAATGCGTTCGTGTCATCATCATCCTCGTACTTTTCTCTGCGTCTGCTCGCTTGCTGAAAGAAATGAGCTATGCTCTTTTTATATGCTTCCCTGCTTAAAGAAAATAAACAAGCTGGCTGAAATGAGAAATTGAGGAAAAGGAAGAGGACGAAAGAAGAAAGAACAGGGAAAATACTCGGTGTGAGAGAGTGCAGTTGGTAATAAGCCACGCACATATTTTTATGCCTTCTTAATATAATATAATATAATATAATATAAATAATATGATCACGGTTTGGTATTTCGAGTCGGAGCGATGCTGATGCTTTGCATGCCACATTTTCTACAAGAAAGTTTCGTTGAGATGACGGTGATGACGATCGTGATGATGATGACGATGATGTATGTCATGCGATGCCACTATGCCACCACTATACCACACCACCACGTACCTACACCACGATTACCACGGACCATGGAAAATGGGAATACTAGGGATAACTACATTTTCACTCTCCTCATCTCACTCACTCACTTCAGGGTTCACTGGGAAAACAGAGACAATCTCGAGTTCAGTGTTTCAAAACAGATGATTGCCTTATTCCATTCCAACCCATTCACCGACTCGACTAACTAACTCTCACAGTGGGAGTACACAATATAAAACCTCCTAACTACATACTTACGCTTCCAACGCCATGCTCCGGAAAAGATGCACCGTGACATTTTGAAATGGCACGACAGCTGAATGAAATGTACAAGAAAGGAGAAAAGAAAGAGGTACAAAGGAGAGAAAGGAAAGGAAGTTTGAAAGGAGACGAAAATAAGTGCACTTGGCCGTTGTGTTGTTGTGTGCTGTGTGGAAGATGGCACATGGATTGTAAGATGGTTATGGTGGCAAAGAATGATAAATACAACGCTTCGGTTAAATGGACACGCTATTCAAGTGCAATATGGGAAAGTAAGTGTAAGTGTGATTGAGAGAGAAAAGAGGGTTTTCTCAACAAAGAGCGAAAAGTATTTTTAAGGTGAATTGAATGCAATATGCACAAAGTATGGGAAACAGTAGCAAGCAACTTTCCTTTCGCTCACTCTAACTCTACGCAGACAAACTGGTCTCAAGTCGCAAAAGGAAAGAAAGCAGAAAATGGCTTTTTCTCTTCTGCGTTGTGTTCGTCTAGTCAGCCGTCTGCTCTGCTCTGCTCCACTTGCTTTCGTTTCTGCTGGTTAGAAGTGGTTTGTAAGACACGAAAACGAAGCAGAGAATTTTTGGTGGTTTGAAGCAAAGCGAAAGCAGTGTGAGCGAGTCTTGTACAAGTGCAACAACGGCAATGATACAGAACACAATAACATCCCAATGAACATTGACTACGGCTGCGGCAGAGAAACGGGAACGCAAAAAGCTGCCACACAACTAAACAACACAACACCAGAGCAAGTGCAACTCGCAAAGTTGAGTTGAGTCAAATGTTATTTAAGTAAGTTACAGAGGCGGAGGAGAACGATGATGATGATAGCCGTGCTTTTGCTTGCTTGCTTTGCTCACTCAGCTCACTTAACAAACCTGGGACAAAACTACTACAACATCACATCACATCTCTACAAGCAACTCGACTACACACAACAACAACTCGGAACACAGCTTTTGCTTAATGTTAACTACGAGACGACGACTGCGACTACAACACAACACTAACACACACATCGAGAGCGACGATAAGCACCGCACCAGGAGCACCACCACGTCGATGCCGAAGAGTTCAACATGAGCACGAGAGAAGCGAAGAGAGTAAAGTGAAGTGAGCATGAGAATGAGAGTTAAAGAGAGAGAGCGAAGACAAGTGGCTAACGACTGAGCGGAGTGAATGGAAGGAAAGAAGGGAAGTGTTTCTCAGTCACTTACCAACTTGCTTCCAGAACAGAGCTGAGAGAGAGTCGCTCGCGCTCCGTTCCTTCCTTCCTCGTTGCGTTTTCCCGCGGCTGTTATTCCAAGAGGAAATAAACTCAAACTGAAATGAATGTTGCGCTCTGTGCGCTCTCCGTCTCGCCTTCTTTCTCCAAACGTCGAGTTTGCTGAACTTGAAAAGTCATTTTCTTCTTCTCTCTTTCCACTCACTGAGTGAAAGCCGCTCGGCTCCCTCAGTAATTGGACTTTTCCTAGTCGAGTGAAAATTCTCCCTTTCCGGGAGTAAAAGTCTAAAAATAGAAGAAAGTGGATTGTGTGCACGTGAAAGTGAATGAGACAGACGGACGTAAGCAAAGGAGAAAGGAGAGTTGCAAGAAGGAGAAAATTGAGTGAAAGTAGAAAACAAGTGGAGAAAAAGTATTCAAGTGTGCTTCTGTGAAAAAATAAAGTGCTGTCAGTGCGTGTATTATGTAAGTTTAGCAAGGATATTATTTTCAGCGAAGTGTATACAAAAAGTAATACACACAAAAAACACTACAAACAAGCGACTGGAAAAAATCCGGATTTGGAAAACTTTTCCAGTTATCATTTTATACAACACAAGTTTTTCTCACGCCACACTGAACTGTCTCTTTCTTTCAGAGCGTATATGTGTCTATGTCGCATACGGTGAAAGTGTCCTGGAGTCAAACAAGGTGAAACCATTATTTGTTACTACATAGTAAAAGAACAAGGTTCGTTTGTTTTTATTTAATGTTATAATCGACTGTCAGGCAAAAAAACTGGACTCTCTGGACTTAAACACTTGTGTGCTTTGAATAAATCTACCTACTGCTTAAACGCGTGGTAGTCGCTTTTTCAATTCACTGACATTGAAAAACAAGCCGCCAGCCGATTTTCACGAAACGAGCATTTGATAACTGTGGAGGCGCTGTCGCTGAGTTGTCGGCTTGTGAAAAGAAATTTTCTTGCTGAGTTATTAACTCGTTCCGTTGTGTCAACAGATGAAATGCAAGAGAAAATAAATGTGACTGCTGAACAAAGAAACTTTCAGTTCAAAGAGGAGAATAATAATATGTAATTATTACCCGGTGAGTTTATCAGTGACGCAATAAAAGGATTATATAAAAAAATCATTTCAAATAATCCTTCGTGAGAAAAAGTGCTTTCTAAAGAGGAATTGTGGATCGATATGAAGGTAAAAGTTGTAACTATATAATAATGTAATTATTTCTTATAATGAAAAATAATCATAAAAAGTTTGGTCTAATGCGCTCCACCACGTTTTCTTCGGTAATGTGTTTTAGTGTTTCAAATAATACAAAGTGTACACATACCGGCACAGTAATAACAAAGGTAAATGAAATAATGTCCGCTAAACGGTGTAAACAGTCGTTTCCGTTTCATTCATCATCAATCTAAGCAAAGCTGACTTAATTGACTTATTGCGGTACCCACCAACTCCCAACATCTGCTACCAGCCATATCATCCATGCTGCTGCTACCGCTCTGCTACTTACTACTACTACATTATCTCTCTTTTGCGAGGGAGTCGGAGCCAGACAGCTCCGCTTTGCTCACTTTCATCTTTATGTTGGTCTTACCGAGAATGAGATTTTTTAGTGATAATGTAATGAATATAATTCAGCATTATCACCATGATCATGTCTGATGTTTCACAGTGGTGCAGGATAAACATTAAACAAATGACTGTGGTGGTGGTGGTATGTGCACACCAATCTGCACTCCTGTCAAGCTTTTAAAATATCAAGCAGACTAAACGCAGTGAACACTACAATTACATTTACAATGCAATCACAATTTAATATCGCACACAGAAAGAAAAGTGCGAGCGAGCCAGATGACAGCGTTTTCATTCTCACACAAGGAGCCTTGGTGTAATAATGTAACGTTGTTGTTAGTTGTTACGCTATGGCTGGCAGCTTCATTATTTTTTACTATTACTCTTTATTACTACCACAGACCAACACCTGGCTTCACTTCACCCACTTTTGATAGGATTTTTGTCCCGTCGTTTCCATTTCCACACAGCCAAGCCTTTGATTGTGCTTTTGTGAGTGTAAAGTTGATGTGATGATGATGGGAGAGCACCACATGCTGTTTTCATACTCTCTGCACAAATTGATGATATCTATCAATCATGTCGGTGTACTGCACACATTCATTCACTCAGACCCTAAGAACATGCTTACCTTTTAAGTTGATAGCGTATAAAATAAAGTACACCGCATACAATTATTTATGTACCTAGGCACAGACACAAATTCTATTTACTTTCTTTTCATTCAATTCAATTCATCTCAGCTCTTATTAAACCGGTACAAACTTCGATTTAAAAAGGGAACGTGTTTGCCGTACTGTGCTAGTTGTGATGTGATCTGTGTGGATTATTTTTTTTTTATCAGAAAGCTCCTTTTTGTAAATTACTTGTATGCCGAGAGGGAGCATGAGCAAAAAATAAAAATAAAATGTAGGTAATAATAATAATGAGCATGTTTTTGCTCAGTCTGTCTGTTGGCTTTGTAGGTAGCTTGTTTCATTGCGGTGGTGGCTCACTGTGGTGGTGATGTGTTCTGCTGCTCTTTCTTGACGTCTCTCTATTGCTCCCGTTGGTGGGATGATAACGTACAGAAAGTAAAACATGATGGCTAATAAATAAATATATTTGTGACTTCATTTTCAACTCTCTTGCAATTTTTTCTCAAACACTTGCTTTTTCAATTTTACAAAAAAAAATTGTGCAAATTGAGTGGATGTTGTGGTGTTCAAAAAGTGTGAAACCCAAACATGCTCTTTTTCTTCCAGATTCTCTAAGAAGTGCAAATGTCGAGAGTAGAGCAAAAAGCAAAAGCAAGTGAGAGAAAAAAATGAGAAAATATTTCGTAGGAGAGATATTTAATGAATAGTTGGCTTGTGTGCTGACATGTTTTAATGTAGCAAGTAACGCTACTTTTTTCTTCGGCTCTTATCATTTAACTTAATATACATAAGCATCGACACCCTGTGCATTACCATAATCATAATATCGTGATGATGATATGATGTAGTTGATAAATATAGTAATAACACACCACCACCCAGAACAGAGCGAACTTGTAAATGCAGAATAATGTACAATGTCTATTAGATAAATAAGCGATTTGTAGATGTCTGCGTTGATAAAATAAAAATGTTTTGGCTTGGTTGGCTGGTGTTTGTCTGCTCTAAGAGTGGATGCCACAGACAGCCACACACTGCTACAAACAATACAATAATTGCTACACAGTTTCTTTTGCTCTAATTTTTGAAACATAATGTATTTTTAAATTGTTACACTCACACCATTTTTTTCACTACAACGTTAATTTTCTGTCTTATCTGAATCAACAAAGCTGTGTTGTGGTTGTTTGTGTGTGAGGAGCGTTTTGTAAAATAAATAGATCAGCGTATGTATAACAAAGCATAAAATAAATTGCTCAAACTGTGCACACACACACACATCACACGAATTTTTGCGGATTTTTATTGCACAGATTAATAGTTTACAAATTGGCAACACAATTTCTATACTATTATTGTAAATTAAGCCAATCACTTTAATGAGCATTACAATATCGTGCCTCTTGCAGCAACAGCAAAAAATGCTGTTTTTCTTGTTTGCTTTGATTACTTTTTCAATTCGTAGCATGAATCGTTTACAATGCCTATCTTAATACAAAAGGGATAAAGGTGCATTTCAAAAATCATTTATTTACGGTATTGATCAATCTCAAATGTAATTGAATGTAATAATAAAGGTGTTACTTTTTCTATACCTCTTCTACACGCTTCACATAATATTTCATACAATTGTTATCCTATCTCTTGCCACCATAATCATCATTTTCATTATTATTATTAATCATCATCATCATCGCCATCAGCATCGCCAGCGTTTTTTATTCCTTTCACCACACCATCGCTTTTAGATTTTACATAATTATTCGATCCTTTTCATTACACTTTTGACGATGATGAATGAATTTTTGAATGGTGCAAAAGTTACAAAAGCGGCATTTTAAAAAATCATTATTTTACTCCAAACAAAGCAGCTCGCTTAGTTCAAGTGATTCAGGCTACCAAAGCATCGCCATAAACCGATGATAATTTGGTTGTTGAAAGGGATAGGCGAGGAGTTCAACTCGAAGTAAAAAAGAGAAAGAGTGAGTGAGAGAGGGATAAACGTTATTACTTCCTTTACTGCTGCCTGCAATTATCATTACTATTACCATAATTATAATTATGATAAACACATCCCAGCGTCCTCTTGCTCATTGCTCGCTCAAGCTGTTTGCTATGATTCTCTCACTTTTGGCATGACTGTGCTTTCGAAATAAAAGCTTTAATAACTTTGTACATTAAAAAGTTATTTCATTCTGTTAGAGCTTGGTCGGGAATGTTTAATTTATGCTGTTTGCATTACTGGCTGCACCTAAAAGTGTTTGCGATCATTTCGTCATCATCACACTTTTTTTGAAGATATTCATCTCTCCCGACTAGATAAAAAATGTGTGTTTTGTGCCAACCAAGCAAGGCATGGCGACTCACTTCCCGTAATTTAGAAAAATAGATGCAATCTTTCTGTGCTCCGTGTTTATTTATTCTAACATGTCAGTCGGATTTATGTGTGTGGAAAGAAAAACCGTGTGATTGTAAATATAAATGTTTTCTTGTTCAAGCATGCATAAAAAGTTTTTTTTGAAACGCCGCATTTGTTGAAATGCGATTTGCGATAAGTGCAGTAACGCACGCCCAGAGTTTGGTACAAAATTGTTTCCTAATTCCATTTTACCTTACTTTTTAAATTCTTTTATTTTTGGCAAATTGAATTTACATGCGGATTTACAAAAGCACTGTGTAAGTCGAAAATTTAAAGAGTCAATATGTGCGGCAAATTGAAGAGTTCCAAACAATTTTAGTCTTATCTCGTTACGGTTTGTTTGCAAACAGCCTACAAAAATGTACACAAATCCATGTCTTTTTTTTCACTTAAGATTTTCTTGAAATCTACTCCTCAAATATTTAAATTAAACTTACTCTAAAAAAAAGCAAAATTAAATTGGTTCGGTTTCTGCTCCTCATGTGCAATAAATTACTAATGACTAAAGCATTCAGGTGATCATTTTTAAAACATGGCTTTAGTTTGATTACAACTTTACAAACGCCTGTATAAAGCGAGCCGATGTTTGCCACTGAAAATGATAAAAATTTCAAGCGACAACTTTACCTTTGGCTGAAATTCAAATCAGCTTGCTCTTACTTCTGACTTTCATTTTTTATACGTGTCGTTCCGAACGACTCGTTCGTGACTGTCGAGTCGATCAAATTACAAATGCAATTACTAACTAAACCAATCGCTTCCAATGTCATTAAAATAACATGCGATATTATCAGGCAAATTGGAAGATTATTTCCCATTGCTTTTGTAGGCTAAAGGTTTGTTTGGACTCTGAGTAGAGTTGACCTTTTCTTGTACCGACAACGTTATGTCACTATATGTCACTATATTTACCGGAATTGGATTGAGATTTCTGGTTTGGTTGCAAAGTCGACATGCATTAGGAATGAAAAAGCCCAAAACAAAAGAGATTTTAGCGAATTGGGACGCCCACGTGTTCGGGTATTTATTTGGGTACTAAAAAACTTCATTTACAAATGACAATGGTATAAACCTCGGTTTTTATTCGCGTGGAACATTTTTTTGCGTGAACAAAATGAGCGTGGGATCTGTCAGGAGGAAATGGTGTTCATTTAGAATAAATGAATGGTTGTTGTGGCTTGAAGTCATCACATCCGGTTCACTTTTTCATAGCTTGAAAATTCCTTCTTTGTTGACTGACAAAAATATTTTTTCCAGTGGTAGAACACACGTCATCTCCATCATTCTCTTTGGAAAAGAAACCACAGAAAATATTGTTCGGTTCACTTCATTTCATTTCTTCATCCGCTCGTTACGCTTTACAACTTGGAAAAATAAGTGAAGTGAAGAAAGGCAACGCGTGAACTACCTTTCCCTTTTTTCGCATTAGTCCATGCATTGAAACAATAGCAAACTTTTGTCGTAGCTAAATGTTGCCACTGGCCTTCAAGTCAAGTCATTGTCATTTTCATACAATCGTTTATGTTCTCTTCTCAAGTGGAAGGAGAAAAGGTGGCTTTTATATCTTCACATCTCAACTTCGTTTTACATTTCTCCATCTGGTAGATCGTTGTATTTAATCCACCTCCACTTCACGGTTATTGTGGTGTACAGGCTGCACTTTTCCTGCTTGCCTAATTTGTTTGTACCCAATAACCTTTTCCAAATTGTGAGACTGGGTACGTCAAGCCAGAGAATCTTTTACACAATTATTTTGCTGTTCAATGATTGAAAAGTCGATAACCGAAAAAATAACTATCTGGTTATATCACTATCACTGGACCCGAAACCAGACTATAAAATTATAATATTATGGGTACATAGGGCGGGTAGTACTGATAAATAACATGCTTGCTACAATTTCGGCGAATTGTTATAATGCTAATAACAAAGATTTTTGGCAGCTATCTCTGAAGGAGGAGTTAATTCATTTGATTCGGTTTGATTGGCCATTTATGCAAGTTTGCTATTTATTTTATTATAGTTCAAAAAATTATACTTTTATTATTTAAAAACTATTGAACAAAAGGGGGAATTGTTGCAACGCAAGATGCCTCACTCTTAGGGAAAGGGCTGTTAAAGGAAATCCGTTCTTTTTTGGTTTCGTAATGTGATTACAATAACATTGAATTTGACACAAAGCAGGGAAAATGTTTTTCCTTCACTAAACCGGCGATTATAAAATACAAAGCATTTTGCAATTATACTTTAGCAGCAGTGATAAAGTTGTTTGTGTCCGCTAGTGCATCACAGAGTAAGTTGACTCTATCCTTTTCACTCGCTTCACTTCCATTTTGTCTGACCAAGTTCTATAAAAAGCAAATTGAATATTGCCTGGTGAATGGGCCTATGGAGTCAGATTATTGTGAATGAGTGTGTGAGTGAGGCAGACGAATGAGACGTACTTTCCTCAAGCCAATTCATGGTCAGCCAAGTGTGAACCGAACAACTTTCTGTGTTCATACGCTTCGTCAGCATAATATCAACATCCCCGTCATCATCATTAGACTATTTCACGAGCTATCGGGCACAACGACCAACAGCTAGTAAACTACTTGTAAATAGTAAAATTCTCGCCTCCTTCGGACTTTACTTGTTTCGCTTTTACTACCAAACTCCAAATTATATTTTGAGACTGTCTCTTTACATCCTTGTTGTGCTGAATCATCGTCATCTCAATTTTATATCGTAATACATAGTCACACAGACCAACGGCGTTTTAAGAATTTCCCTTGTCTCCCCAGTCATTCTTTTCTTTCCTTCCATCTCTTGTAGTCGCAAACATGACTTTTTTTATTGAGAATTGTGAATTATCTCTATTTTTGTGAGAAAGGCTTGTAAAGAGCGAGCAAGCTTGTTTAAAGTGTAAATATGAGGACGACGCTAGAATCGTGACGAAAGAATAAATCGATTTATAATAAAATGGAAGGCAATAAAGTTAAAAAGATATAAACAACTTTGAAATCATAGTACGTAATAATCTGGATGCTCTTGCTGGGAGAATAAAAAATACATGAAAAAGCTACGAGATAAATTTGTCATCAAGTGTCACCAACCTCATTTTTGATTTGAGTGCGTAGCGCAAGAAGGGTGTGTTGCGTGCATGAATGGATGACTGACTGCCTGAATGACGTCGTCACAATCGCAAAACACTTTTCTGTATTATTCGAGTTGTCTTCATTTTCCATAGTGTAGTTGGAGTGCCTTTCTTTGACACCACAGCCGCGCCATTGGCCGAACCCGACGTTGGCGACAATGCAATGACATCATTGTCCAATACTCACACATGAGTGAATGCATCATCATCATCAAGGTCCTTAACCGAGTAAATGGGAAAAGTGGTGAAACACACTTGACACGGTTTGAAAGTTGGAAAAAGGGAAGTTATGGTTTGATCAATTGATACTCCTCTCCGTTTATGTAATAATAACATTATGCATGCAGACATGTGTGAGTGAGCATAAAAATTCTCGCGTAATAAAAGGTACTATCAAAACTCCGTAAAGCCCAGCCTGCAAAACGATAGCGTGTGTGTCAACGTAAAAGCGCATAAAACAGCCTCTTCTTGTGCAAGCTCGTGAATTATTACATGCGAAATGTGAATCTGTTATTTCTTTTCAAGCTGTGTGGTGGTCGCGTCAAGTGAGATATATTCGAATAGAATAAGCGACTGGGGTTTTCCCTATTTACACTAACAAGTGAACTTGTCTTCCGAGAGCGAGAAGGCAGGCGAGAAGGGAGAGAATGGAAGAGTAAAACGGAAGAATTTTTTTGAATAAAGAGAGAGACCGTGCCGAATGCTGCTGCCTCTCTCTGCTCCTCTCCATTATTGCATAAATAGATCATAGGGAATGAAAGCATGTGACTAACTTCTTTCGAGTAAAATGCCTCCGAATATAAGGAAAAAGCTTGGAGCGTAAATCGACTCAGGATGAGTTTTCTCAGCCGTAAAACTTATTCCCTCATGATTCAGTTATGGTAATAATAAATACATTTTCACCCTTGTACGATGATGCCAGCTGAATATAATTTTCCTTTTCTCCGCTCCTGTGAATAGTGAATGAGGATGGATGTGTGTGAGTGGGAGCGCGTGTGTGGTACGTCCATTTAAAAGTCAAAGTATAAAAAACCTGGAAAATTCTTTATGTACATATAAATAGAGGATCTGTGAACCGAACTATTTTATATTAATTTTTGCTTGGTTGCTTGCACCATTATATGTGTACACATACATACACATATTTATACATTTGTGCATTACAAAATCATTATTTCCATATCTTTTTATCTGACATTCATTTTAATACTTTTTCACTCGGACTCACCACCAGCAGTAGCAGTTTCAACCGGGGAAGGGCAAAAATACACGCATCGTTGACAATCCGTTCAATTCAAGAATACGTTGAATAGCCATTTCGAAAGCCGAGTTCCATTCAGTGTTTTATTCTTTTCTGCTACGCTGCAGAAAAAATCTATTTCCAGAAATGGCTTAGAATCTGGTTTGAATAATCTGGTCCATCTCAATTCACATGAAATCGGGCAACGGTCAATTTGTTCTTTTTCTTCACTTCGTTTAACAACATGCATATTCATGCATGCTAGATTTCATTTCAGCCTTCGCATTATCTTTATTACCACATTATTATTTTCATTATTTTTTATTAGAGACCCAACACAGACCGTCGGATTCATATTATTATTCTCTCTACTATTTACTACTGTACAAAGTACAATGTATTTACACACAAAATGAGCTCGTTCTGATCATGTTGATGATAATGCAGCACGATTTTTCTCAACACCGTAATTTAGTTTCATTAGCACACACGGATAACTTCTTGACGTTGCTGGATAAAAAACGAAATTGTTGATGATGTAACACATAACAAAGTGTATTATTTTCAGATTGTTACCTTTTCATTCTTTTTTATCATCTCGTGTGAGAAAATTCTTTTGTCCTCTTCTCTTCCCCACTTCTATACCTACCCTGAGTAAAACAGGCGCCTGTGTCGACCAACGAGCCTTTTTATTTCTAAACGATGTGCTTGGAAATTTTATATTTTATCTTGTTTCATCTTGTTTTATATTATTTATACGCTCATCTACTTCACAAGTCATGAGTTTGTTGCTACTCCCCAAAGATGAATTATCGAGCAGAGTTTATCTTCGCTCTATGTAATATAACACTGCAGTTCTTTCGGGAATTTTCTTTCTTCTATGGTATGTACAAAACGGAATTTATTAACTCAATGATGAAGCTGAAAATAGTACTGAGAAAATCCCTTATTTTCACTCAAGTCACAAATTATAAAAAATGATTTTTCTTTCGATAGCGCTGCGTCCTTTTATAAATCAAAGCTGGCATGGCATGGGATAACCGTGATAGGGGTGATTCTGATTATTACTAGAAAAGAAAAAAAAAACTTGAAAAAGCGACGTTCGAGGTTTCCGGTCATGCGGTTCTTGTTAATCTACTTAAAAGGTCAATCATTTCGAAGATTTTATCGCTCGCATCTCGTTTAATGTACTAATCATGGTCTTCCCACATTTGGTAATTGGTCTCTTTGAACACAGTCAAGTATTTTTATCAACACCGCCAACTTTACCTCAACTCAGGAACAAAAAATTAGATGATTATGGGCAAGCAGGCTGAGTTGTTAGTTAGAAGGTACCATTATTTACCTAGTTCATATTGAAATCTACAAAGAAATAAACACATGGGCCTGACCACTTTTAACCTCTGCAATCATGTTAATTTTTTGTAAAGAATGGAGAGCACTACGCAGTATTTTAATTTTTCCTCGATTGTAGCACCAACGCTGACTCAGATGACATCATTGAAATTTCAACAGGTTTCCCTCTCTGATTTAATGCTACAAATTAGAAATGAAAAAGGACCACGGTTGTGACAATGCCTTTGATTACTGCTGTTCACTTAATTTGATAAATGGCTATGCTGCAATTACTCGAGTGAACACACGACGTACAAGGATAATCATTGCATTTTCATGGCGTTTATTACCTGATGTGCAAAAAATTTGTTATATCCTTGAGGACAAGTTGTTTGTTTGTTCTGTGTGTACTGAAATGCCTACTCGGCGAAGCATTCTTAACTCAAAGTTCAATTACGCGAGGCAGCCATATTTGCTTGTAAAACTGGCATATAATTGCGCATGCATGATACGTGGTAAAATAAAATAACCATGCGTTGATGACGATGATGACGGCGTCGGCTGCTGATATCCACTTTTGTTGACTGTTGTCGCCGTATATTTATCAATGATTACAACACAAACACAGCAGAAAAGTGTTCGTGTTACTCTAAACTAAAGTAAGTAAAGAGCAGTGGAGTCGATTGACTGACATTGTATTTTGTACGAACAAACCACTTTTGCGTGGCTCGCCGCCCGTGGACATGAGAGGATAACCACATCAAATATATATAATAGGCACAAACCACGAGTTTCCGGCGGAGAGTGTTATTTTTTCCCTGGCATGGTACAACACTGCCTCTATAGAAGTTGGTGAACACGCAGACGAGAGAAAATTTATTTTATCTCCCTTCCTTTCTCTCCTCTCTTTGTGTTTGCTTCGCTCACGTAGCCTGTTTCACCATTGTGTTTGCATGAGTCAGTTAAAAAGCACTTCACACAACAAAACGCAGGAGCAACATCAACAACAACGGCTTTAACCGCCATGACCACGTTCAGTTGTTGTAGCATGGCTACTTTATAAGTAACATGCGTTCACGTTATTTGCGGTGAAGTGTTAGTTAATATTGTATTCACTTTGCCTTAAAACCGGTATGTCATTGTGCACAGCAAATGAACAATGGCTTCGGTTGTCCCTTTACACCATATTTATCGTTCGATGTTTGTAGTTTCATGGTGAGAATTTTATGTTTTATTTGCATGGACTTTCAAATATAAATGTCATTTAAATAATGCTTTGTTAAATCGAGCCGTCGACAGTTGACGGAATGCTGATTAGTTACAATACGAGCATGTACTTTTTCTACCTGTTTTGTTGGAGTTTGAGTGAAGTGTCTAAAACCGTAAAAAATCAGGTTCTCTTTAACATCCAACAATAGACGAAGACGAAACCGCATTTTTTTCAACGGAATAGTTCTCTTTGGTCAAGTGAATACAGCAATAAAACCAAACTTCGTTTATTTCGTACATGTTTCATGTAATTAACATGACTTCACTTATCCTGTGGCCTTCTGTCCCTCTCTGGTTGTAATCGACTCACTCATGCGAACTTGAGGACTTCAACTTTGTGGATGCAAATGAATGTTTATGTAATTCAAAATAGCCATTTTGTCGTTTTGGGTTTCAGTTAGTAAGTTGCGGTGGCGAGTTTGGCTTTTCTCGAAGTTTTTGTGGCATTATGGATGTGGTGAAGGTGAGGGAATGGACATACCGTTGCATTGTACTGCTCGGTGAAGCACGACTGAAAACGTCATCCAATGATCTCGTTTTATAAGTAATGACGGTAATGATCGTGTTAATATAGAGTCATCAGGGTATGTTATGGCTGCATTCATTGCATTATACAGTGAAAACGTATGCTTTCCAAAAGTGTGCGGTTAAAATTCTTCAAAAATAACCACGACGTTGCACTATTATTTGAGTTCATTGTTACTAGTTGGTTACCTCCTTCGTCTCACGTTCCACAACTCAAATTTACGCTCTAAATACTTTTTTCTATTTGTTTCTTCTTTTGTTGTTCACGTTATCACAATTATTTTTATTGGTTTTGGTTTTGGAATTTCCAAAAGAACGGTCGCCATAAAAAATCTGTAATCAAGAGTGGTTGCTTGTTTACAGTACACGACTCACTCACGTCTAATATGTTTTTAATATAGGTATTACACATTTCGGTTTTCTTAACCCTTCAAAATGCTCAAGGAGCGTTAAGCAAGCCAATTTTTGCAGTCTTATTATGTGTTAAACTCTATTTATCCTCTCAAACGGTATGTAATAAACTTTAAATGAAAAGAGATTTTATTGTCGAAAAAAGTTACCCCTCAATAGTAATACTTACCATAAGTTATGGTTCCTGACCAGAGCCATTTTTTAAAATAATAATAAGCAGGAATAATTTGATAGGATGCTGATGCTAATCTATCATTTTGTTGTCTTCAAACTTAATATAACCATTAATTAGCTCATATGTACAAGGGTTGGATGGCAGATCCTGGCAAAAGTGTGTGAGGTCACGCCTTTAAATTGGAAGCAAAATTACATTACAATTGCTATAATAGCCCAAACATACCGCCTGTTATAACGCGTTCAGTTGTTTAATCAATTCAATCCCAATCATTGTTAATTTCGTTCACATCGCAGATAATTATTTAAGTATCTTATTTATTAGCAGGATACACAAGTAAATACTATTTTATTTATAACAAGCAAAAATAATTTAACAAGACAATCAGAACCTGTTAATTTTCTCAATTACTGAATCCTTGAGTATGTAAGGACAGCTTTTGTACATTGTTCAAAGATCGTCATCACCGCAGTCCGCGTATTAAATTACCTGACGACTTTACCGTCTCTACCTTTCCTTTTTATGAATAGTCTGTCTATCCAATTGCAGATGTGAAGTTAGCAAGCTCATGTGACATGAAAATTATGATTATTATGTGAAGTGTTATGGGTGAGCTACCACAAAGAGAACACAGGGGAAACACCGTTTTTATACTTTGTGGCTACAAACTGCTGTCAAAGCACTTCCCACACTTCAAGTTGAGTAACGCGAACGCGCTCTCGCTTAACAAAACATGCTGTAAGAGCCTGTGAGTTACTGACTTTTTCTTTGATATCGCTGCTGTGAAGCGTTTTACGTTTCTGGTTCAGCAGCATGCAAGAAACCCAAAACATCATTACATTAATATTATTAAATTACCTTACCTTCCTCTCCTGCATCAATTTCCATTTATCGCAGATTGCATGCAAGCGATTTCAGGTAATAGTTAACCCTTCAGGTTTCGTCGATGCTATCCCTTAATTTTTCTTTAAGGGATAGCATACGAGGGTAATTTCGAAAAAA
>VYYJ01001996.1:0-24884 GCA_021029165.1 Cyphoderus albinus
CCAAAAGTCTACTCTATCAAATGTATGTTCAGAAATAACCGTTATGTGTTACCTGATCTTGATATATTCACCGCAATGAAACTCTATCAAAATCACCAATTAATATGGAGGGGCACTGTACATCCTACTCTGCTATATATTAGCACAAATGTATAATTCTGTTAGTAATTCACTATCATGATCCATAAGTAAATACCCTGAAAGCCATGACTAGCGGAGTTCTATTGGAGGTACCTTAGTTTGCAGTAACCTCTTCCTCGTACACTAATAAAAATGTAGTAAAAATTAATTCTCCAATTTTGTACCTGTATTATGAAACAAATTGTTTCAAACAATAGCCAGTCCAGTGTATTTTAAATTACCTGTTGATTGAAGTCCCTTTCCAAAATTGAAAGCAATAACGGTGAAAGTGTGCCTATTTCTATGGTGGAAATAAAGTATGCAAATCGGTGTGTATCAACTTGATACTATAAAGAAAACAAGATGAAAGGATTAACTTGGATTGGATATTGTATGTATTTAGAAAACGATAGAGGCATTTCGTGTATTTATTCAAATAAAATGGGTACTTTAAATATAATAATAATATGCATCTAAATTCAAGTTTATACTGTGTATATATATACTGTACCTTACAACAATTAACACAACAACTGACAATAGATTGTATTTATGATTCTGCTTCCTATTACAATGATATATGTAAGTTATATCATATAACCGTATTTTTTTCTTCTTTTTTCTTTGTGTGTAGTAAAGGGTGACGTAACTGACATTGTCAACGTCAACAATTCATTGGTATGGATGACAGAAAATATTCTGAAAAAGTTGCGCGGCCTGCGGTTTCTTACCTAATTATTACGTCTACGTTATTTAATTAATTATTCTCTAGAGACGAAAGCTAATACATCAATGCACCATTGAACATTTCCATTGTTTTGGTCAAAAGCATCATCAGCCGAGTCTTGGTGAGTTTGCTGCTAGCAAGAATAAGCGATCACAATACTCGTAACAACATTTGTAGTGTTTCATGCAAAACAGCTCTTTCCGTTTCAAGTTACGCTACATTACAACAAAAGTTGCCGATGATAAAACCTCTTCGCTCTTTAACATGATCTTTCATATTATTATGTAACAACAATTAACTAAAGAAAATAACATTACTCTTATTTATGGATATATTGACAAAAACATGACGATTGTTTGTAATGTATTCAGTAAACTACTAGACTTTTAACAAGGAATTTTTATTGGGAATAAACTTTTAGCCGCCTTTCTCCTCATAGACATTTTACATTTAGAATAATTTAGTACAGCAAATTTGGTAAATTATGGGTTACAGTACGCTAGCCTTCGATTCCAATCCACCAGTTACATTTCCATTCGACTCACCTCACCACCCCATGCGTAGCTTCTATTCTTCGAAACTAATTAGATTATTAGATTAGTACATAATTAAATTCCCCTCTCTCTAGTTAAACGCCCCCATTTGAGGACGACTTTAAAAACATACTACGTATATCCTCAAGCGCTTTAAGAATGTTTTGTGTAAATCTAGTTGAATCCTGTAGAGAAAAACAAAACAAAAATGTGTTACTTTTAACAAATTCAACAATTTGAAAAGATATTCGTTAAATTTCTCCAAATTTTTAATTATCATGTGAACTCTTACAGTCTCGGGCGAACTCTTCTTTGACGAGACATGGAAGAAAATCAAATCTTCCCCTGCGATGATATAAGAGACACCATAACCATCATCTGCTACGGGACCGAAACCTCCACCAGCGGAGATACAATCTGGATGCGCTGTAAAGTCCAGCTTGCTGGTCTGTCCATGTGGAGTCTGAGAAGTGGACAAACGCCAGGGCTCGCTCAGCACTTCCTGTAGCACAAGGTCAAATTTACCTCGAGTTAGTTTGTAGTTTATAGTTTGTGGAGTTATTTGATGCACTGCATGTTAAATTAATTTGAAAATATGGAATGTGTTAATTTCGTTTAAACAAACCTTAAGGAAGGGAGAGTCGATTTCTAAGTATTTCGAGATAACGTAGAGGCAGAACAAATGTCGATCAATACCGCGTCCAACCATGGCATCTTGATATCCGCGTTGGTGCTGTTGACAAGCCTTTTTCAGCAGGACAATCTTCTCATCGTTCTGCATACAATCGATTGAATCAATTACAATATTAACCATAACAATGTTTATTTAGTTTGTAAAGGGAATTGTCATAGAATGGCCTTCAGTACCGAGATTGTAGGGTCTCCCATCGCATTCACCCAAGCGCACGATTCCAAAGAGCAGGGTCTGACTGTTTCAGTACGGCCTTCTTTAAACAATCGAGTCATGGACGCTTCATAAGTTAAATTGAATTTACCAGCGTCCTACACAAAATAAAAAAATACGAATATTATTTCATTTTGCTTCATTAGAAAAGTTTGATCGTTGTTGAGGATGAAACTCACCCTGAAGTAGGCAAGTTGGAGGGCCATTTGGATGTACGCATCTGGGCTGACTTTACATGTCTTCATAAAGCCTTTTCCGTACGTGTCACAAACCAAGAGTTTCAAATCCACATCATTCAAGAGCGCCATTGCACATTGTGAAGCATACTCAATCGTTTCAAGGCATTCAGTGGGCATTTCCCATTTGAGGCGAGTTGGCTGTGGAAGTTCCACCTCTACGGTGCCCCTGGTGTTTCCAGCTTCGTCATATCTGTAAACAAATTCTTAGACTATTAACGAAACAAGTTTACAAGGAAAACATGCCTTCATTTCATTACTTAAAGCTGATCAAAATTTCGTGTTATAAAGCAGGCAAAATTGTTAAAGCGAAAAGAAACATTTTGATTAATAAAAGTATTTATTCACGGCAAGTGAATTGCAAAGGCAATATTTACAGGACGAGGCTTGGAAGTGTTTCTTTTGTGCTCAATTAAACAGTGCGTGTGATTGGAGGTAACTATTTGCATTCTCTTAAGTTTTTCACTTTCAAATTAAAACACAAATCAAACATAAATTGACTACGTAAAAAGTAATGACTTTCCGAAATAAAAGATTTAAATATCTCAAAGCTAAAATCAAACTTAAACTTATTAACAAACTGGGAAAAATACTTGCTAAATTTTATTTTTAAAACCAAACAACAAGAATGGTGAATTAAACCCTGCAATTAAAATCATCAAACTAATGTTTACCCATTGAACTGCTCTTCCGCCAAGCAGTATTCCCACAAATGTGCCATAACCGGTGCATCTGACCTTTAAACGAAATCATAGTTGTAAATAATAATAATAACAATAACGAATAGGATACATTCCAAATTAAAATGTGGACTACATTATCCCTCAGGTCGGCAACTCATATTTAAATTACTTGCGATTTTGGTCTGCTAAAATAGATTATAAATTACATGCATTTCAAAACATTCACATAACAGTCACATGCAACACTCAACACAAAAATATATCGGTAAAATTCGTAATATTTAATACTTTCCAATTTCTTACGATAAAAGTAACATTAGGACAATTCACAAACAAAAACATGCTTAGAGAATAGTATTAGTCATGGAACTGCAAATTGCTTATTAGCATAGCGTAAGTGTCAAGCTATTGGAGCACAAGTGCATTTGCAATTGTTTTCTTACGTGAATATCGCGATTTGTTAATTATATTAATTAACAGTTTTAGCAGCGACAACGGTTGAGGAGTTAGTGCAAAATATATTAAATGTGATTTAAAATTAATATCTGGAAGTAGAGTGAGTCTACAAAATATTAAAGCTTGGTAGAAGGAGACAATATTTTTTTGCGTTTGCGACAGGTGTCACTTTCAAAGGTTTCAATTTCAAAATATTTACCCATGATCAAGATCTTCGGCCAAAACGAATTCCCACATGTGGGACACCACCGCGGCGTCAGCCCTTATTCAAACGAGATTGAGATTCACATTTGGAGATTAATTAATTAGACGACGTCAACAGTCAATTTAAATAGAAAACACAAACACAAAGTACTTATTACTTATGTATAATTGTGTACACGGTTAAATGAATAAAGAAAACTCATTTCTTCACAACATGCGTCTTATGAAGAATGTACATGCAACAGTCAAATTAATACATGCGTAGAATCTTTTCAATCGTAATAAAAAAAGTTGATAGTAAGAGTTGATTAATTAAAACATGTGTCGGGCAACTGAATAATGACTATACCCTAACCAACATGTTAGTAACATTATCCTTGTAACATAAAATGTCCCAAAATCCTCCAATTCAATAGTTTGGCCAACCTGAGTGTTACCAAGTCCGAGTGTTAATCCGACTGCCCTGCAATAATGTTTTAGTACTTACCACGAATGCTCCGCGTTAAATCCCATCCGTCCGTTTCTGCCAATGACAAGAGTAAATGATTTGTCAAACCAACGGTCATACCCGTTTCCGTGCAACATCCGTGCTGCGAAATGGTTGAGTTTCTGGGGTGTAGCCTGCATTTTCCAAGACAAAATATGTAAGAACCAGATTCAACTGTACTATCGTACCACATGGCGAATTATAGTATAATTAATGTAACGAAATTTATATGTATCTTACTTTGTCGAACTCATAATCATCCTCATCAAGAGCCACAACGAAAGCAGCCTTCTCAATAATATCCAGAGAGACACGGTTTGGTCCCTTGGAGAAGTACTGTTCTCGGGTCTTGCACCAATTTGCCCGGTCCCAGGCAGTGAGGGCGGCAAGCTTTTCTTCGCCCTTCTCAGGCACGGTGTTTTCGTCATCAAGAATTCGCTGGAACTGGATCTGCAGTTCGCATGGCTCCATGAGACGGGCTTTGTAGTAAACAGGCATCCTGTAGTAACGTCCTTTGTGGTAAACTGCGATCCAGGTGCTGTCATCCAAGTGTTGAATACGATCAGTCTCGACTCCAGGTAATCTTGCGGTGTTAAATACCCTCTCGTACTGCCATGAGCAAAGCGGCACCAGACCTTGAATCATTATCTACATTACACAGTGAAAATCACGTCATTATAGTATCATAAATAGCTACTATGCCGTTGTTAAACTTTATATTAAACCTTAAATGAAGTCTTACCGGTTCCAAATACTGTCGTTCAATGGACCGACGGAACATCAGAGCTCCATACGTAATGTTAGCAGCACGAGCGGCTTGCACTGTAGTTGGATGAATGAGGATAGCATCCAAGCCGTAAAAGTTCGAGTTCACCATTATCGGAGTCCTGCCCCTAAGGTAAACGTACTCTTCCCACCAATCAGTAACATAGTTTGAAGACCACCAATATTTGAGAATCAGGTAGCGCTGCAGTTTCCGGCCTATTCCATTCTTAAACTCGGTTGCCAATTTATCCAATCTCAAATAATTCTCATCATCACGCAAAGGTCGGACTGAGCGCAGATACTGTCAAAGAAAGATACACAGATACATTAATGTAACCATTGAGGTAAAGCGTAGCTTATTCAGTGTTCTTAAATCAATACTTAAAAGACATACGCGTGTCATTGTATCATCAAGATTAGGCAACGGAAGGGATGGTAATGAACCCTGAAAACTGTAAAGCATAGGGCGATTCCATCCAGAAAAAACGCGAACAAGCGCGTACCAAAGTTTAGTCGTGATTGATCTCGAAGTGCCCCTTCCCCTGGCTTCGAACATCCAGCCTAGTTAAAACAAAAAAAAAATCAAAATTTAAAAGAAAGTTCATTACAATTGTCCATTACAATTGTCCATTTAATTAATTATAATTGTCCCTGTGTAAAAATAGTGCTTACCCTTGTACTGAAACAGTATTTTGAGCAAATTTCGCACTGCGAAAATGGCTGTACCCCAGATACCGATCCCCACAATAGTACAACTCAAAGACTCCCCGAGGGGTCCGCTATTAATAAAATAAAATAATATTATTATAGTTTCTAATAATTAAGTAAACAATTTATTATTAAAATACTAAAATTCATAGTCCAGTCAACTACCTTGGCAAATAATTTCGCATCCATGGTATAAGTCCGCCCGTGGGATCGTATCCTGCGTAGTAAACTGAACCTAACGTGGCAACTGACACAGTCAGCCCCTTAAGGGAACCAGGGTAAATTCCACATCGTACGTTATTCTGAAAGAAAAATAAATATTTTAAGTAAGGTTTCCTACACAGGACAAGGCGCAAGCGCGAAATAATGCCTAATGTACATAGAGCAACACTATAATACGACGGAAAATAATTGCTACCTACAGCTACTCTTGCAGCGCGATTTCCAACTTTTCTGGAATATTTTTCCACGTGGAAACGCTTACGTTCGCGATTTCGCCAACAAACCCGTGTTCCCATCTTTGAGCACCTTTTTAGAAAGCGCTCTACAGAATTTCAGACACCCTTTTTTTACAACGACACAACGTATGACAACGTGACAAGAAAGTTAAATTCCAATAAGGAAAAAAAGTTGACGAGATAGTCAACTTAAAATGGCGAATAATTCAATGGTCAACTGGGACAATGAAGTCAAATAATTTTTTACACGAAAATCTATAGCAGCATATTTAAGGTAGTGTCTCTAACTTTAAACCATTGTTCAAATTCGCACAATAAAACAATAATTCATTAACCGAATTACTGAGCACCATTCAAATTCGAATTTTTTCTTAGAATTTCGTCCATATTAAAAGCACAACTGCACAATGTGTTTCATTGAAATATGAAAGTGAAATCTATTGTTCCTGTTCTTGTAATAAAAAACCAATAATCATTTTCTCCTGAGTGCATCGTTATCCAATTCCAAGATGTCAGTGTACTCAGAACGAAGCCCAAATTCGCCGAAATGAGCCAGATTAAACCAAACGCTTTAAATCTCTGAAAATACTTCTGAAATTCTCAAATGTACATGTTGTCACATCCCGTACTTACACACACTTCACTACACCAACTTCTTATATAACTATTGATGATGAATGTTACAAGTTTGTACTTTTTTCCAAAAAATGCGTGTCAAATGTGGCGTCAAAGTGTTTGATGATGACACCTATCGCAGGTTGAATGTCCCAAATTTCATCACTACTAATGTAAAAATAGATAGGACGCGCATTTGACAGCGGCACACACTCAACTTTTAATCACAGGAACCTTTTTTTCTGTCTATAAACAGAGCTCAACTTTGGCCATGCCTTCGAGCAACACCAATCCTAATCCAGATACGAGACTGCTCCTTTACATAAATGCGCCCATGATTTTCCTACAAACTGGACTTTGACCAGAAAAATTCCTAAAAAGTGGAATTTCTCCACTTCAATCCCTTTCCTGAGATTTACTCTTTAAGTACGCATGTGGATAGCCGGAGGACAAACAATAAATTTAAAGATTATCGAACGCATGCCAAAGACTGTTGACCCATACTAAACTCATGAAATGAAGCAACTGATTGTCGTGAAATCGTTGCTACTTTGTATTAGACGGCCTGCGGTGCTAAGTTAAGCTAAGTTAAAGCTGACTCAATTAGGTATACGGCCAACCAAGAGCGTCTTCTGCACTTTGTTCAACATCTCATTCCAATCACGGAATAACAAAAAAGCGCATCTCGGGAGACTGTTTTCTGTGAGAGTGAGAAAACGCTTCCCATCTTTTGCACTAAAGCAAAGCCGAAGCCGAGGCAAACTCATCAAAAACCTAACTAACATTGCGATTATTGCGAACTAACTACTGAACTACTAACTGTTACAGTACAGTAACCATCATGTACTATGTATCTGGAAGTAGAAAGTTTGAAAGAAGAGAGCTTAAGCTGAGAATCTTGATTTTGACAGTTGGCTTCAGTCATTCCTTCATTCACAAATATGTTGAAACTCATGCGTCTTATAATTATATAACCATTTTCTAACTTCCCACAAGCATTATTATAACAAAAACAGATTTCATAGGACTACCGTTGTTGCACAAAAAGAAATGGTTGAGGCGAGACGAGACATTGAAGATAATATCATTTACATTATTATCGTTGACTAACTCGCGTAAAGCTAATTCATCAGTGATTACATTTTGAGAACAATGACGCTGCATTTAAAAATCTCGTTCTCTTGAAGAGTAGTTGCAGTGCAGTTGCAATAAAAATGTTAGTAAAAGCAACATCCGACACCGTGTTCTATACAGATAATATAGCAATTAGCAGATTTTACTCTTCTTGCAAACTCGCAGTTGTAAGTAAACGTTAAATGATGATGTTGATAATCATGATAATATGGCATAAAATGATAATCAGTGGAAGGTAAAAGGACGCTGGTTTGGTTCGAAGCGAACCAAGTAAAGTTGGTCAGTCAGTCAGCGTCAGCAAGTTGCAGTTTGCGCATGCGTCTGTGCCAAAAGATACTTGATATATATATATTTAAGTAATACCAAAGTTAACTATAAGCTCGTAAGACAAGAAGAAAAGAGGTTAAAAACCAAACGAGGTTGTTGCTTCTTCTTCTTTCTTTACGATTGAAGTTAAAATGAGATGAAATTCCACTGTCATTTTACTATACTTACGCTAATCTAAACCATTTAATCTCGTTAACTTTAAACTTCAATTATAAATTGCCACTTGTTTACATACATGCAGCGTGCAGTAATAATAATAAATAACCAGCAAAATATTATTAATTAAAGTGGAATAGAACTTACCCGCCAGAATTTTAACGTTTCTACCGTATCATCAACCTCACGACAAAAACGTTGAAGCGTTAGGAATAGCAGATAATCACACAACTTACTACTCATTGCTTATCAAATAAAGCGACTCTGTGCTATAAGCGATCAAAAAATTCCATATTCCCAACCAGAAATTGCAAATTAGTGGAAATATTATTTATCGTTACTACCAACTACCAGCTGACCTGGACATCCGTGACTAAAATTTTGCTGAAAAAAAATGTTAGGCTTTTCAAGCTTTGATTGAATGGTTATAAGAAATATTTCCAAATAAATATGGGGAGTCAACGCAACAGTGATAAGCGACCTTTTTGGTTTATCAATGAAATGGTTGCTTTCTTGACTTCCTATGTTATTTCTAAATATTTCTTTTTCTTTCAGTCTGTCAGTATCAAAATCAATTTGCACATGATAAATAACAATAAAAAATAATTACTTATGAAGAACAAAGAAGAAAATTAAAAATCGGCGGCTCCGTTCTACCTACAGCGGCAAAAGCAGCCTGATACACCCACACACAGAATTTCTAATTTGGGCCAAGACATTCCCTACAAATGGTAAATAAATGTTTTGATTATGATCATGAATGAAAGTAATTATCCTTATTCATTACTTGATACTTCAGAGACAAGATAAATAAAAAATAGTGCGTAATTTTAAAGACGACGCTGCTTGCGTCTATGCATGTATCTTGTACTTTGACCACTTATATAAATTGCAACCAATTTCAAAAGAAAGTTTTGCAAAACAAGGACTGGATTTGGACGAGAAATGATATGATTCTGATAAGATAAAAATGTCAAAAATGTATTAACTAATTAATCACAGTCGGCATAGTATATTTCCTTTGAAGTAAATATCTTATATTGTTAAAACTGGACAAAATATTAAACAGTTTTGGACCAGCCTACTTTAACTTTGCCCTTTTCCTATCAAATCATTAATCTGGAGCTGGCCTGGAGGCAGATTTGTGACGTTATTGTGGATAAAACTTGAAACTTTAGTTAAAAAAGCATAAAGTGTAAAAAGTAAAAAGAATGACGGGGAAGTTTGGGAGCAAATAGAGCCAAAAGATTCTTTCAGATCAATAATGACATCCTGAACTTTGAACTCGCCCTTTTATTGTAAGAAACTGAATGTAATCGTAATCTATTTGGAAAGAGAAAATTGAATTCTATATTAAAATATTTAGTTAGTAAAAGAGAAGAAAAGAGCCTTTTAGTTTCACCTAAAGAAGTGAATGGAAATGGAATGGGTTGGTCCCATTCTAATGGGTACACAAAACTTCTAAAATGTTACTTATAACTATGACTTATAGCAGCGAAAGAATAAGAAAACAACAAGCGTTAAGAGAATCCAGAAAATGGAAATAAACAAAGCCGCTATTATAGTCAAGTCAAAGGCTTGTTTGTTTGTTATCCTCCAGCAGTCCAGTGATTTTTCCGTTGATGTCGAAAACTAAACACGGATTTACATTAATATCATTGCCGTCATTTCCTTTTTCCTCTTTAATTTTCCATTGAATTTTTTAAGCAATTTTAGATGACCATGGAGATAAGAGTTGTGGTTGGATTGGTTGGTTGGTTGGTGCGTAAATACCACGATTACGATTACAGAAAAATAATCAAAACAAAATCATATCATGGCCGTAATCAATCTGGATTAATCGATCCAACTTGTCAATGTCCTGGCCTTCAAATACGGGACACTGGAACCGGACCCAAAGTAAATAAATGCGTATTTATTTTAACAATTTTAATCAGTGGTTGACTACGCACGAAGCCGGTGTCACTGTCAGTGTCAACCACCAATCCAACCAGCAGTAAAAACACAAATATTTTCAGTAATGAGTAAACTATCACCACCTAAGAATTTATTACATCTATAAAACACAATGACAATGACACTAGCTGCACAGTTGAAAATAAATATTTTTATTCCCTGCTACTCGATACTATCAAAATCATGTGATTGTTGACTAGTCGCCCTTCACAAACCAAAAAAAATAATCAGCAGAAAAGCAAACTTAATTGTTTTACTAAATTTACAGAACTGGCACACAATTTAATGATTGTACACAACAATTTTTTTCTGTCGTCTATCGTGAAAAGACGAGCGAACGGTCGCACACACCAACCCCAAAAATCTCAAAGGTCATTTGCCGAAATCATATGACCGCTTGCCGTTGCCGTGTGTGCGACGCGCAGTTGAGTTGGCGAACTTTGTGGGGAAGGAGAATGAACTTTGAACACTTAATGAACTCAGCACAAAGAGTTGTGTTGCTGCTGCAAACAATGCAAAGTGCAGCTGTGCACCTACCAGCTTGAGTTTTATTGGCTAGTGACATTTGTGAAAAGTAAGCCAAACAATAAAATCCCCAATTAGGTAAAAATTAAATGACGCTTCGTTCTAGTTCATTGTTCTGTTGTTCCACATTAGAATTTCAAGCACTGTTACTGGTTAAATTGTTACTTAATTATTATGATACGACGTATGAGGATAAATGACAGTTTTTGCAATAAATCGCAGTACTTAAATTGCACCAGCACCAATGAAACTAAAATCATGAAAACGACGAAATGCTTAAAGTAAACGCTCTAGAGCGTCTTCAACTTATCCACTCTCGAAGTCTGCAGCTGGTGGCCATTTAAATCTGTATTTCGCATTTTTTTGCAATCCTACCAAATTGCAAAGGCAAGAAAGAAAGCACAGTAATTCTAGTAATTCTTACTAGGCATCATGATAACATAACATCCATAGGTAACTGACTTTCATTAAGTATTGCAGTGGTGTATAATACTTTTTTAATTATTCCATTCATCATGATCATAAAGCAGGGACATTTCGTTAAAAATATTTTAATTTTTTTCCTCAGGAGAGCTTGTGCAGTGCATTTTAAGTAAAAGCTGCCACACATGAGATCGGATAATGTGTGTCATGTACAATACACTGACAACTGATCGTGAGTGAGTCTGTATTAGCAAAGCAATTGTTGCAGTTAAAGCTGTTAGTTGTTACTAACATTGGGCAGACAGAGACAGAGAGACGCCCACTAGCTAACAATGAAAACGATGGTGTTTAAAATTCAAACTTGCAATAGCGAACGAAAATGTTAAGTGACTGACTGACTGTGTGCAAAAACCTCTTCTGGCATCTTCGCCGTCGTAATAAGTGTAAACAAATGAAAATTGTTCATTTAACTCCAAGGTGTTCATTATACATAACATCTCTTTCACTGGCGTGGCAAAAAGGCTAGAGTTGATGAGCGCCTAATCTTCAGGTGAAGATTTAAACCGACCCCACGTTTAGCTTTTACTGATACACCTTACGCACATACAGATTTGGCGTTTTAGGGTGAAATAAAAACGCACAAGAAAACTTATGTTCTAACAATGCATAATGTGTATAATAATAAAATAATAATGGTTCAATAACGTTTCAGTTTGCATACTACACTACACTAATGCTTATTGACGGATGGAGGTGTAAAAACTCCTCTCCTTGTGTTGTTAGTTGATTTCGTAGGTACTTTTCGTTTCGCATCGAGTCGAGTGAGAGCGAGCAAACGAGTTTTTAGGAAGTCCAAAGTCCACGAGAAAAAGCCATTTTTTATGATGTTGATGCCTATTGAGTAAGAATTTTAGCCTCATTCGCTCACCAAAAAATTCATTCATTTCATTGTTTCACTGCATGCATTCGCGAAGTAGAGAAAAACCTCTCTTTCAACCAAGCCAAAGTGAAGCTTTGGTAAAGTGTGGGTAGATGCAAAAATAATTATTATTTGATGATGATGAAGTTGATGTGTACGGTATAGAATTTAATTTAAAAATATTAAGCGTCCGTACCTAAGTTAAATGTATGTTGCAGATAAAAGATTTATTCGTTTTTTAATATCAAAAGATAGCTTTTGTGATACTTTCGTGCGTGACATAATGAGAATATTACGTGCACATGGTAATAAAATTAAACTATTTTCAAAACATCACACTGTAAAGACCCCAGACTTTAATAATTCCCTCCTCTGTAATTAAAAACTCATAATCGTAATAAAAACAGAATGGTTAAGACGGAATTTCCACGCGGAACTAACTGCAGTTAATATTTAAATCATATTATGTATTAAAGAAATACTAAAAATCAATTGAGAAGACACAATCAAATGACAAAATGCAAAGATGATGATAAAAGCATTGCTGGCCTAACGCCTCGTATGTATATGTTGCAAAATGTTAGCTACATCAGCAAGCAAGTTGTTGCACATGCACACACGTTTGTTAGACACGAGACTGGGACATATGCAATTTTAATACCGAAATCAGTTTCATGTCACGTTGTGGCCGGCTTCAGAGATTTTGCTAGTTGATAGCAATTATTGCTTGCAGGACCTTTCAAGGCTGATTTTAAATTTTGTGGTTGAGAAGCAAATGATATAATTGAGCATAATAGATCACATAATTTTGCTTTTCTCATTAAGTACATGTCTACGTGAATTTGCAATTATTCATTTCTTGCAGTGCATGTTTTAGTATAGTTTTTACCGTTCCTGCATTTTCATTGCATATTGGAGCGCGCTCATGCATAAAAGTCGGCTTACTTTGCATCTACTCTAGAATAAGTTGTATTTTGTAATTGTAAGCTATGTGCAAAAAGTCTTTCAGGAGAAAATCGCAACGCTGCGCTGCTGTTGCAAAGATGTATAGCAAGTAACATATTGAAGTCAAGTTGTACTGTCTCACTCGTATTAACCAGTTTTTTCATATCAGAGTGAGTGAGAAAAAAGGAGACCTGGTTAGACTTTGGACTCTCCTTTCTTGTTTACACTTTAACGGTCGCCTACCTTCATAGTATTTTGCAGAAAAGTTCCATGGGTGCAATACATACAAAAGTAACAAAGAAAGAAAGGGTAGGAAAATAAACAAAATTATCCAACCGTAGACGAAATAGCCTATTCAATTTTTATGGATAATTACTATTTAAAATCACGTTCTCCATGAGAGTACGATTGTTATTAACAAATGACATTTACTGACACCTTCCAAAGTCAGGTTCAAAGAGTGTCGGTTTTTTCCAGCAATTTTAATTATCTATTACTACGTATGGCGCAGAGGAAAATCCTTGAAAATTATACCTGGTATCATGGAGCTTCGTTCGAGGTAGTTGGAATTGGAAGTGTGAGTTTCCACGTCCAAAACACGCAATAAAGCATAATTGCTATTGCTGAAACCTTGAAGAATGAATCTAATGTCAGGTAGAGACGAGGCACATAATGCATTTTTTGAAATGTGAAGTGAAGCCCACAAATGATTTTCGTTGAAACGCGATGTGGTAATCGTTATATAAATATTTGCCATTATAATTAACCGGACTAAAGAGCAGGTCGAGCGCCTCGGACTTGAATTAACCTTTATTCAATTACACAATAATGGCTGATTAAAGTTTGGACATTCTATTCATTTGATTAAACGTTCATAAATAAAATTCGATAAAATTCTCATTTTATCATTGTATACAAAAGGCTTCGACCACAAGAGTCTAAAAATGGCTTAAGACATAGTGTTAACGGGAGGAGCGTAGCGAGGGTTAATTTGGTATCAACAAGGATTTTCTTGAACAGGCCAAAGTCCAAGACGGGCGAGCGTCATTCATGTCACATGGAATCATATCTCTGTTTATAAGATAATATTGTATTCGGAAAGGGCAATCAAGCACATTGCAATATGTTTATAATTCAGTTCCAGAAACTCGTGGAGCCATCCCATCCTTCGATTGTATTTTGATGCCTCGCAAAAAAAAATCTGCTCTGTCTGTCCCATCCTTTCATTTCATTGATGAATCAATGGCTGGCAAAAAAACTTGACGCTAGATTATACACGACCGGAGCGGAGATGAGCATTGAAACGAAACGATGTGCTTAAATATGACATATCGTTATACTTTCTATATATCATTGGAATGGCAAAGTAAACATAATGAAAATGGATTATCTCTATCATTCACTTGCTCACATATTTTCAGACTTTATGATGCTAATAAAAAGCGACACAAATTGGCATGCGTTTTAGCGTTCACGGAGTAATAATAATTATAATTATAATAACTACAATTACTAATACAATCAAATACCGATCCGAGAAACATGAGTATTTGTGTATGTATGGTGGAATGTATGTGTGTCGTACTGGAATGCCATAATCGTAATCGTAAACATAATCAAGATAATAAAAGTCGTAGTATTAACTGGAATATATCATTATGATTATACCTATCTTGATCTCTACTCAGTAACATTACTTATAATTTGAGAAATTAAACCGTGCTATACTATCGCCTTTCCTCGGCGGAGATAACGACCGCAATATTATTTTCTCATTTTATTCATTGCAGAGCAATAGGAAACGGTAGTTGGTCATTAACTCTTTGCCCTCGTACTTTTACTTGGTAAGTTGAAGTACTTAGATTATAATATAGTTCAGCCTTTCATCATAAAGGCTTGCAATTTTTGAACCACTTCAATAATGCCATGTACAAATTGACCCGCAAAGAATGAAAGCAACAAAGCAGGCAATACGCCTGCAATTATGTACAACTGATGAACAAATAACAGAGTAATGAGTCATACATTACAGAAAGATGGATGTGTTCGTAAATTTGCTTTTAATGGATTATTATTATTACTAATTATTATTATGCTTTGCTTGTCACTTCGCCGTCGAATCTTCATGATATGATGGTAATGAGAAGATTGGCGAGAAGCGAAGCATAAGTGAAATAAGGTTTATCATATCACAAGATCCGGCAGTCTATGTAAGTAAATATGAAGAATGCTATAACTGGATTCAACTCTACTAACTACACCATTAGACAACAGCAGGATTTATTAAAAGCAGGTTTGTCTTGGCTTGCCTGGACAAGTTTATCATTGTCCCATTGCACATTGCATTGTGGGTCCAAACTCCCTACTTAAAATCAATGGACTCCAAGATGCAAATTTATTTTTCTATTAAATTAAAACAAGTCTTTCCTTAAAAAAGTGGTTGGAACTGGATTCCATTCTTGTATTTATAGGAGAAAAGGCTCAAAGGTCATTGACTAAAAAGGATGAATTCATTGAAGCTATTTATTAGTAAAGGATGAAAAAAGTGATAAAGTAAGGCACTGAGTCCGAGACTCAAGAACTTAAAACAGCCAAACTTTTTCATGCGTGGCTCTGCTGCTCTGGTAATAAACAGATGAAAAACATAAAGAAGTAAGTTTGACCAGTTCCCATTCTTTCATTGCACCCTTCAACCCCAAATCCCTGCAACTACAAATCCTAACAAGATTATCGTATGAATGATACCTATGACTATGACAAAATAAAAATCGTTCATGACAGGCAGGGAAGGTAATAAATAAATAATTTTTGGTGCCTGCATGCTGAAAACTGATAATACGTACTCCACTCAAGGGAAAAGTGTTGGACAGTCACGACAAAAGCGTTGCGTTCATGAAGAACGGTGAACGCGTGAAAAGGAGAAATGCAATATAAAATATGTCGCACGCAGACAAGGCAACCCATTCTCAGCTGCCAGTTCTCTCACACTCGGATGCCAAATTTCCATTTCGGTTTGTCAATCCTAATTCTAATGCTACTCCTCTTAATGGCACCACTAGGAAGAGATGACTAGAAAATTCATTTTATAGAATCGTAAGTTAATATGGCAGAACAGAAGGCTTGAGTCTGGTCTTTGAAACCTCAACTAAAAGTATGTTGCTGTTCATGTAAATTGTAAAATTATAAAATTGAAAATGAAGCCACTCCATCTCAGGCATACATGATTTTATCATCATGTTTCTGATATCATACAAGTTCTCAAACAAGACGCAGCAGTAGGCAGTGCAGTACTGTGTTACTTACTTACTTATTTGCATGAATAAATAAAGATTTAATCAGTTTAGGACTATGAGGAGGAAAGTGGACTCCATTCAGCAACTTTCCCAAGAAGCTAACATATGCACAGAAGGCATGTCATTTAGTAGAATTCAAGTATGTACGTAAATTATCCTTACAACAATAATAATAACCATTAACCAAATAATATTTATATGCGTCGCTTCTTCACTCGAAAAAGAATCGACTTTGCCCCAGTGACGTAAAATGGATCTTCGCGTAAGCCTTCAACCTAGCCAATGCGATCCAAGATCCTGGCCCATGCCCACTTTTGCCTTATCTTTTTTCTCAACTTTGCTCGTTGCCTTGATAGAGGACAGAGAACATTTTACTCCACACTCGTGCCATCCTAAGTGCTATTCCGCATCAAATCAAAAGTCAAACCTTTCGCCAAAAAAGCAAAGAAAGCACAACAAACAGAAAAATGATCTGGATGAAAGCGAATAAATAATGATCGATATGATTCTCAGCCTGATTACGTATGCATTACATTTTGATTGTTGTCTATTTTTATACTCCCATTTGTCAATTATCATCGTCACCCAATGTCTTTCCGGCCTGTGCCTACACTCCGCATGCGGCATACTTAATGCATTTCCTTTGTGATTGATTGATTGTTTGTTATTCAATTTGAAATCCATCATTGAAAGTAGGAGAAGCGAGTGAATGTCAAATTCGCACTACTTTTCCTGTGACATGACACACATTTTTATCAATGATCTATGGTTAATGGTAAAAATGCACTTGAGCCTGTTCATGTTCCTACCGAGCTGACATACCTGCCTACTCACATTTTCACTTACAATCGCAGCAAGACACATCCACATCCACCAGTTTTCTCAATTGTTGTTTTTCGTTTCATTGCTAACTTGTATAATAACTACTTCAACTAAAAAATACACCAGACTTTGTCACTGCATTAGTAGTGCAGAATCTAGCTATATTTCGCAAATACCGCTTACTATCGCTGTAAAACATTAGACAATTGCAGTGACAGGCCTCCCAAAATGTTTTTACAGACCATTATTAAAGTGGTTCTTTTGTATCCTATGTATTACTACAGTAGCTGTTGGCATTTTTTAAATGTTTTCCTGTCACCGTTATTATGGATATAAAACTTAACAAGTTTACGCCATTCTCCGCTGCAATAAAAACAATGCTGCTTTGGTTGATTTGCAGCAATCAAGTGAACTCGTCATATATAGCTTTGCAGTACAAAAGTACATTGACGCATGAATGAATTACACCATGTTCAATTGAAACAACACAGGCAAAAGCAAACGTGATTTAAATGGTATTGAAACCAATATTGTTTTCAGTTCAATTAGGCTAATTATTTTCCTCAAATATTGAAGTGTTATATTTATTTATGAGTAAAACGATTATTCATATAATTACTCATTTTACACTATGCGCCATATAAAGCGATGGATTATGAATATGTTAATGATTGATATAAATGACTTGGTACTTACATAAATTCTCTGGCCACGTTTCCTCCATGACCTCTTTCCGGAGAGCCAAATCAAGTTTAAAACTTCCCGATCAAAGTTCAAGTTAAATCCATCGTGTGAGACACTCAAAGAAAAGGCAACAGCTGAATGAGCTTCTGCCATAATTTGATTTCGAAATCAACCTACAGGAAATCGGAAACGAGAAACCAATTACTGAAAGTTTACGGTCTTTCCACTTTAACTAACTGGCTTGGCTTGACTTGAGTTCAAGTTGAAGTTGAATGCGAGCAACACAGTGCAACGCAAAGGTATTAAGGTAAGACGGTGACGAGACGAGTGTCGACGACGAAAGATAAAGTGAAGATGAGCACTGCTCATTGAGCATCAGAATGGGAAAATGAACGAAGGTTTTCTAATACAGAAGGATTTTCTCGCAGCCAGAGTCAATGTGAACTCTGTCTGAAGTCGAAGTGAATGTTTCGCAAAAAAATGAGTTGAGCTCCGTTTTTACTTTATATTTGCTGTGGGTTATATTTATATTTTCATGATGATGATGAGCTTTTGAACACTATTCTGAAAATGAACTGAAGTTGAAGACCAACACCACACTCTGTGGAGGTATGTATGCATGTGGTCGACGACATATAGAAAAAGAATGGGGAGATTGTCAATGCAATGTTAAAATGGGAAAGAAAATGTGGTTGGTTGGCCTTCTTGGTATAATAGTATTATGGAGCTAGGAGGGGGCAGGATATCTGCAATCCCATGCATTTCGATTTGAAGAGTCAAAGGGAGCACTGAGCCCACATTGAAACAACTTTTCAACTCGGGTTTAGCTCAGAATTTGTAGCTGAAAGGAAGAGAATCGGCAGACTTTCACAAGCATTATTTAAGTGAAATAACCAGAGCCAGACTTAACAGGCACTGGCAAATGGCAAATATAACATGGGAATAAGAAAAGGCTTTTTCCTATGTATTATCATGACAAGGAAAACGCATACATTTCTTATCATTTACTTTCCTATCTCACTTATCATCAATGAATTCGCACTGAATATTGCATTATAGTGCTTACATGCATTCGGCATTCTCGAAATGAAATGCTCACATTTAGCACCAAGAAACTCTTCGTTCATATAATAGGTATTTAGCTTAGCATCTAACAAGCGCCTCCCGAATTGTTGAATAGGTTTTATGTATGCAAACATTTGTTATGTAGGTAGATAGCTCGAAATATTCAGTATACCATCGAGATAATTTTAACTGCACTTTGTTGCAAGTTGCAGAATAGAGCGCCTAACCAGTGGACTCTCTGAAAGTTGTAACAATGTGAATTTTTCATTTTGCTTGTAAAATTTAAATATGTCTGCTAGATGATGCTGCATGCAACAATTCACTTATTCTCACTGCATACGCGTCGAATGAAACGTTACATTCAATTAAAAAACCCGCAATGGCACCTGGGAAAATTCTAATTCAATTCATAATTGATGTTATCTTACTGTCAATGTATCATTCCAATGTCATATAAATCAATTGCTTAAATCGATAAACAGTTTTTTTCATTGTTCATTGTGAATGCTTTTGATATTTTCAAATAAATATGTATAATATGGTAATGGATCTAATATTGTAACCTTGAGATAATGTACACTTTGTGATTTATTTTTTTATTTGTCTAATAGATGGCTACTTGATTTCGTTTGTCTTCTTGGTGCCTAGTTTCCATTTGACAATTCACTTATAGTCTACGGTGAAATTATGGAATGTGGCCAAGATGAGACAATTCATATGAAACATCTACGCTGCTGCTGTGACACCTACTTATTGCAAGACCAACACCAATTTTATAACAATTACCAATTATTCTAATTGGCGAAGCCTGATAATTTCCATTCTGAAAAAACTCCACAAACATTAATCGACGTTTGTTTGAAACGGAAAAATGATCTACTTTTCCGAAGGACGGCATTTATCATTCATCAATTGAATATGCACACACATACAAGAAAAACAGTTACGTAAAGTTAACGACTACTGGTTAATTAGGGTGCTTATTAGCATCGACAAGAGCGTTATTTATAAATGAAAATTTCTCCCCTGGAAGAAAACCTCCAAGATAGCTCAGCTTGTTGTTTGGCCTTCAATAAAGTGCAGCAAGCTGGCAAAGGAACAGAGCAGTCCAATAGTTTGGCCGGTCGGCCACGTCATCAGTAATCGACAGTAATCAGAGTAATAATCACTCTGCTCTCGAAGTTACACACTTAGGTAATTGTTTATGGTGTTTTGTTTATGAGGCGAAATGGGAAAAATGGCAGGCATGCTCTAACTTTCCCATCCCATCAAAAAATTATGGGGTACTGAATATTACATGTAAACATTTAACCGCTTCAAATCGAGCAATGTGCTATTTTCTGAAGGATGACTTTTCGTTTATTTCGTCGTTTTTATTGATGGTGGCATCTTGTAGCATGGCTACATGCAAATTTGTAAAACATGTGTGCATAATTCCATATTTCATTTTATTTTATGATAATTGATTTTTAGTTGATCTCTCTTATCATGTCAAACGTTCATTTCAATTCAATATTTCAACATTTATTACGATTGAGAATTGGGATTGGGCTGCAACGCGCAGGAACATTGGTAATAAAATAAAGGATCGAACCTTTCGGTCGGCATTTGGCACGCTGCATTTTAGGACGAAAATTATCCCCAAGACAATTAAGCAATAAAAGCGAAGCCTTCAACTGCTAGCTGATTGAGGTCATCTGTCGTCAAGTATCTAAAGCGGTCCCTTCTACAGGGCACCTGGCGTGCTTCAAATTTTACGACTTACCTACTCGCGTTCTGTTTGAACATCTCGATAACGCAATCCCACTCTTATTTAACAAAAACGCTTCCCCCAAATGTGCAATCTTTTAACACGTACTTATGAATTTCACAAATTATTTGCGGTATTTATCACAGGCGAATTTTTATTAGCAACAGTTTAATCTCCTTCAACTCAGCAACCGTTTTTATTCATCTGGTTAGCTCATTCATGACTATGCCCATCCACGATCCACCCTCCTCTCCATGTAATTAAAAACGAGAGTCGTAAACTTCCATAATAAGAGAAATCCTATTATTAGGAAGGAAGGAAAAACAATTGATTTTTAACTCACAGGTACCTTGCACAACAAATTTTTGCCCATGCTTAGGTAAAGACAAAGCGCAGTTCGGTCGGGAGTTGGGACCTAGGTTGAGGCATGCCACTTTTTTCCTTCTCTCCCCTCCTCCATCTTTACACTTTAAAACTAACAATCAGTAATCACTTAATAAAAGTGGTCATGGATATAATTATGCTAATGCGCACCAATCAATCATTGGCACGAGCGTCATGGCCATTCGTCGGAGTTGTGCAGTCGTCGTCGCACCGTGTCGTAAATCACTGTGTGCATAAGAAAAAAATGGCAAAGAAAGAAAATGATTTTTAACTCAAGTCGCTCGCTATCGCACCATTTCATCATAACCGTAAATGAGTGAATAACCATTTCAATAAGTTGATTGGATTGTAGTTTTTGTGAGAAAGGAGGAGGCGCCAGCACATAATTAAACAATTCAAGATAATGATAGAAAAAATGATATTTTGTGCTAGTTATGATGCTGAAAGCCGCTCTAACGGAAATTATACTAGATGAACATGACCGGATGAATCGTCCTGTCCTATCTAACTATGGACTGAAGGCTTTGTTGAGCTGAATGCAATCTACAAGTTGTGAGCTAACTGTGACTGTGGCTAACTTTCTGTATGCAGATGCACGCGGCACATGCCGGTCTCTATAAAAAGCCTCCATAAAATTCTAACCGTTCACTTTCCAATCCACTCTGTCCATCAAAAATTCAAATATTCCAATCCAACATTTTGATGCAGTTGCCTCATTTTTTAGACAAGAGGACATCAATACCATGCCATGCCGGCGGGTCTGTTTCGCTGCAGGGGTTGCTTGTAAATACAATTTTTATTAATTCCATTGTCACTGGTCACGGCGTGTTATTTTATTTGGTGATATTGTTGGATTTCCATTCCATTTCATTTGCAACAACTTAACTGTGATGACGTTGATTTGACGTTGACTAGTTAAATAATAAGTAGAGAGTGGCCGGCCTAATAGATTTCTAGTTTTTTGAGGATGCTTGTTAAATACTTAAAGCCCAACAATTTTAGAAGTGACCATTGAAAAACAACTAAGCACTACTAATCATAGTAATAAAATAGCAAAATAAAACGATTAGGCAAATCACATTGCCAGTTTGAGGATCTCTCTCAATTCTTGCATTTTGTCAAAGTTCAGAGTATAAAGATGACTGCAAAGAATTTTGTATGTAAAATCAGCAACCTCAAATTGTCCGTTGTACAAATCTTGGCCCTAAACGGTCGTCGAAAAAATCATGTGACCTAACGACTTCTTTACTATTTGAAAAACTCTCGCTGGAAAGGTCGGAGCTCTAGAAATGAGCTACATGGTGCCATCAGAATGAGTGTTCTTATGAGATCTACTGTAAAGTAGGTAGGATTCTTGGAAGTCGATGACTTAATGTAAATTAATGTTTAAGGTCAAAGGTCAACTTGTGATCATGTCTTACATGTGTAGTACAATCTTTCTGTGTAATAAGGGGCTTCGAAATATGCATTGTATAAATTTAGGCGCAAATTGGTTAAAATCTTCCAAGAAAGGTCAAAGGTCAATGATGATGCGGTTACGATGCACCTATTGCAACGCATTGAATTAGCTTGTTTTGGTGCAGCATGATAGGAGGAGCATGGGTGTTTTTGGAAAGGGTCAGAGGTCAAATGAAGTCAAAGAGGTCAGAGGTCAAATGTTGACAAAAGATATAAAGGACATTAAATAGCGTCCTGTAAGTACACTCATGTAAGAATTTTCTAAATAGTTTTCGCCGTTTTCAAGATCGAGCGGAACATTTGAGGGTACGGCCGGACGTCCGGCAAATCATACAAAGTTAGTACTTTTGTGGATCATAAGTAAGATCCTCAAATTAATAACAAGAGATGATGAATTGTATGTCCATTAATCGTGAGGCTATAATTTGCAATAATTCCTATAACTGGGCTATATAACATATTGAAATACTATCACAAATATACCTACCTAACCCAATATTTTTGAGCTGTGCTTTAGTTACTAGCTTGGAGAGATTCTGAGCAGCCTAGAAAATCGCAGTCAACAAAATAGTCTCACTCATTCACTTTACTTTGGATGGATATTAAACTCTGACGCGTGCATTTGCATTTAAGTTTATTTTTTATGTACTGCGAATGAAATAATTGTTATTGAATATTATGCAAGTGAAAAAGGCAACCCTTTTCCTTGTAACTTTTTATAGCTTTAATGGATATAGCACATTCCTAGCTACAAAATATTAATAATAGTAATAATCATTCTGTAAATTGTACAACAACATAACAATGATAAATGCTTTATTTGACTTTTCAGTTTGGTGGATGATGAGTGAAATGGAATGAAATGAAACGAAGGGTTTTGCTATGAGTTCCATTGGATTGGTTGTGTTTCTTGATCATGATTCATGATTACAAAATAGGTACACCAAAACTACATATTTTGTGAAGACGAAGGTACTTGACAAACACAATAATCACTGAGTTGCGTCAAAAGATACAAAATACCATTTCGTGCGCAAAAAGTACTTAAGACCCTTCTACATGCACGGTGATTCTGATGCTGATTAGTTACACGATGTGAAAGGACTTGTTTCATTGCCAGGTTCGTTCATTTTACATCAGAGATGAATAAACGATGCGATGTTGATTTTGATGGGATGATGATAACATTACAAATGAGCCTTCTTCTGGTTATTACGGTAAGGAAGGGTTGTTATTGTTAAGTTCGTCCCATTTTGGCGAACATCGAATAAAAAAACTTCCTTCGCATTTTAATCTTAATTGCAATAAATTTTAGCACTTCATATTAGCCTAGCTAATGATCTTTATTTTAAACAGGTTCACTTGATAACGACATTTGCATGGCCAAGTAATGACCAAGACCAACCCTTTTTAGAATTCAGCTTCGCCCGCATTTTAAGGGCCCACTTGTAAAAGTTGCCGATGCCGGGAAGGCGTGCACTTGGGTCATTACTTTACCAAGTGATACGGTATAGAGACTTTTATTGGATTATTGCGAAAGTGTAGAAGAAATTTTATCAAATCATTTTCACTCACTCAGTTATTTATAATCATCATCAAAGCCAGAAAGGGTTAAAGTATTTAAAGGGTTTCGAAGGGTTATTAAGAAAATTCAGTGTGCCCTTAAAATTAAAACAATGGATGCATAAAATCTGCAGGTCACACCAGTCATGTGCACACGTAATTAAAATCTGTTGTGGTTTTTTGCCAGCTAATATGACAATGGGATGAAAAGTACTCTTTTGAGAGTGAACCGTTGTTGACGTTGACGTTTGTTCATTGGTAAGTTACAATAGGGTTGCCCTCATCAGAATTGCTCGTCTCGTGCTTCTATAAGAGTGGGCCTACTAAAATGCGTCAAGAATCACAATTAATATTTTATATTATTTATGGGCTTGCTGGGCCGTACGCGAAATTTTGTGTAATTTATGGCTGTAGATGTAGCAGCTAGTAAAATGACGATTACAAAATCATATATTAACCAACTAACGAGGTAACGGTTTCAACCTATTCTCTTGGATGGAGCTCATACTTTCAGAAATTAATCATCTAGTTGATATAACACTTCAGGAATAATCTTAGGTTGCAATGGTCACAGGTTTACTAAA
>VYYJ01001997.1:0-24874 GCA_021029165.1 Cyphoderus albinus
GGCCCAAACCTTGTCTTCAAGATACGATGCCAGGCTAATCTGATGGAAAATCAGGTCATACTTGATTTGGTCCCATTTCATCTCCAGATGATTTTGTTGCGGAGAGCCTTGTAGATTAGCCATGATGCTACAATAATCAGTAAATGAAACAACTTTCAATATTGTGCTAATTATGACGATAGTAATTTAAATATCACTTGAAAAAACACCCACACAAAATGTAGTTTTTTGACTGTGGGAATCAGAATACTGCTTAGATAAATCTAATATCTAATTAGCGGGTTGTATTTTGAAAACGAGTATTCTAGATTTGTGAAAATTAACTTTGCTAGTATCAAGCTTTGCACGACAAAAATTATGTATCTGGTGTAAATCAGGAAAAAGCGGTGTCTAAAACTTACTCACCGGTTGCATCTAACGTAATGAATCTAAATCTCACCTCAGAAAGGGAAAGTCAATGAAAATAAAGTTAAATGGTGATGATGTAGGTAAAAGCAACACTTGGTAATTCTACGATTAGTTTTTTAGTCTATTTTGACGCTTGACACTTTGAGTAAAAGCTCATTCCATGCAACAATTTGAACTTTCTATTTGTAGCATGCAAATATATTTTTTCGTTTTGAACTGATGTGCATATTCTCTAATGCCTATCCAACCACAAGAAAATAATACATTGTCGGAATCTTTTGTTCCGTGTAATTAGAACATCTAATTTTTTCAAATTGCCCTTCCTACAACTTTTGTCGAAACAAAAAGAATTGCTCGTAGTGGCAGGGGAAGATAAATAGTTGTGAGTAGAAGTAGATTAGAGTATAATGATAAATAGCAATAAACGTCTCACTAACAAAGACTGACAAGTTTCAAACTTTTGTGTTATGTAAATGTAAATTATCAAGATTGATTTTCAACATTTTGTTAAATATTGACTTAATCCACAATGAAAATTCCGCAAGACTTGTTGCATGTGGTGCTTAGAGCACTATGAAATCCAGTTAATGCCATTTTCCAATCCTCGTCAATAGAATCTCTTCTTGACTCACGATTAACAAATGAATAATAAAAAGTCTCTTTATCTCTTTCGACATACTGCAATGAAACTACTGAAAGTACACTATATCCAACCATTAATTCAATTGATAGTTTGTATTTTATCAATTTTTATTCGTTCATCATTCATAATTTACACTATTTATCAAAACCTTCTAATAATAGAAACACTCATATCATTACATACAAATTTAAAATCAAGTTCAATCAATCATCAAATTAAATTTTACACCAAGTTAAAACTTTTTTTTAACATTTAACAACATTTTGTATACTGGCCTTACAATTACTGTTCTTTACTTTCGAATATATATTTGATGAAGTTTCATCCAGTGATGCCAAAGGGACGTATAGTTCTTCTGGCAGATTCCACAAAAATGTTTACCATTACCTCTTCTCTTGTGCACCAAATAATGATGCTTCATTTTACTGGGACAGTCTTCTACACAACCACAAATTTTGCAAATAAACTTGTATTTCAAGAATGGACTATCAACCCTGTGTATTGCCAATATATTCTTTTTATATTCTGCCAAATTAAACCCGTTGCTATTTTTCTTTTCTTGGTTTGTTGCGTCCCTGACTGGAAGGCGTGATGAAGTGGTTATATTTTGCCTTGATACGTCCTTTAGTGGAACTCGTGGTTTAGTAGTGGCATTTTTCCTGTTTGTATTGGAGTCGCTCAGACAAAGACGTTGGAACGAATGGATTAAGGCTTGTTCCGATATAGGTAGAGAGCTTTTTTCTTCCAATCCAGATTGTGACAAGATGTTGTTGGGGTCCTGTTGACCCAGTTGTTTTCCGGCTCCAGGTGACGAAGCAGCTTCTCGATTCACTTCAGCTGATGTCCCTTGTGCAAACGGATGGTGCGATGGGTGCTGGGAATGCAATCCATAGCCGAGATTGACGAATTCTCTGAATTGAACAAATGAATTTGCAATCACCTGGTACCTATTCCCCTTGGGCGTCGGCACTCCATTCTTGGTAGCATCATTAGCGTGTTCGGTTTCTCCCTGTCTCAATTGATCCCACAAAATCTTGATCTACAGCCAAACAAATCAAAAATGATAAGCTTTAGAATATCATAATGACCTTCATCACACCATTTCATTTACCTTAATAATAGTTTAAAATAACAGAAAGTATCCAAAGTATTACTTACAGCATTCTGACTCAAAGTTGATCCAGGTTTGAGGACCATTTCCCCTTTGATTGGAATCCAAGATGACGCACTGTCATACGGCTTGGTGAAGTCGTAGCCCAGATGTCTGAGGTCTTCCAGTTTCAGCCAGGTCTTATGCGTTTGACTGGAAGTTTTAGAGAGGAGCGTCCCGAACAATTGGTAGCCTTTATCATCTTGTCGATAATCATACCAGTCCACTTTCACCTGTAATAAAGTAAACACATGCAAGTCTCTGTTAGTATGTGCTCATTTTTGTGACTATAAAACTTAATCTACAATTGAAGATTTATCTGGGTTTAACACTTAGTATACGAGTTATTGGTTATAACATCTCGCCTTAAAATTTTCTCCCAGGTCTAAAAGCTGCAATTGATTTTCCAAACTAAAAGCCATGTTGCTAAATCCAGAATTTTGCAAATAAATCTCCTCTAATCTATATTTTAAAAAATCTGATGTTTTTTTTAGAACAAATAAAAATCCAGTGTTCGAGCAAGCATTAAAAGAAAAGTGACACAAACGTGAGAATTTTTTTTATTTCCAGACCTAAAGAAATTGACAGGGAAACAATGAGAAGCGCCTTTTATATTTGCTCTTCCTCTCTATTGTCACATTCATGCTACCAGTTCAATGTTAGAGAACAGTCCTCTGTCTTATGCAATTTCTCTGTTTGGAAAATTGTTCAATCACATAATCACATTACAGCATCTTGTCTCAATATACCCCGATTCATACTAAGACAAAAGAATTCTCTCATTTAACTGGAGGAGAGAAAAGTCAGAGACTATCATAAAGCATATGCATACGTTGTGTTCCTTCATCCTTTGGTACTTTCATTTCCCAACAAACCCAACTACTTGTTTGATTGATTGAATAATCTCCAATTAAATCATTATAAAATAAACTCATCTTTATAATTAATTCTGATTTTGGTAATACAATTCAACAAACAAAATGTTGATTCGATATTTGTTCTTTTTTATCTTTTCATTATGAGCCTTCTTAGTGTGCGATTAACTTGAGTATTAATTTAATATCGCATTTGTTTGCAATTGTATCTTTGCAGATTTCGATATTTTTTATCATGTCGGCCACTATCCGTTTAAGAAAAGATGACGAAATTTCCGGTAACGAATGTAAAAAATGCCATGGATTGCGTCTGACTGAGGACCAACTTCCAGAACACAGTATTAATCATGCACGCGAGAAGGATCGGAATATGAATGCAAAGGTCGCTAATGAACTCCAAACGGATAGAGAGGAAACGGTTTCCAATGAAGGCCAGCAGCAAAGTGTGTCTCATGAAAATCTCGAGCAAGAATCTGACAACATTCTGGAGCAAAGTTCCGAGCGACGGACCGACATTAAAGGGGTAGTCACAATTCGCAAACAAGCCGCTGCTAGTCGAAAAGTTCCCAAAGATAAAAGGACGAAACATGAGAAGGCTCTGAAGAAGGCTGAAAATGCAAAGGCTCGATTGGAAAGGGTTGCTCGAACCATCGCTCTCGTAAGGAAACGCGAATCTGCAAACCTAGCTACTTCTGGAGGGAAACAAAATGTTGGTGTAAAAAATTCTTGGTCTCAGATCCCAGGTATTTTATTTGTTCATGATGCAGTAATACATATAAAAAAATTTGCAGAATATTGCAACTAAGTTTGAACTAAGTCCATTCGAACTCAAAATGATGGCCATCATGGAAAATGTGGAATGCGGATCCGCCCCATCAGGTCATCCAAAACGATGACGGAATTGTTGAGTAAGTCGTTAACTTTAACCCTATATTCTTCTTTTTTTCTGAATACTACCAGTAGTAAAATTAAAATAGCCTACCAATTAAAATCTCGTTTGTCTGTCTGACACTTGGCTTGCGAACTTCATTATCTTTTTATTTCCAATTGCAGGACCTGCATCGTGGAAGTCTGTGGATGAGGCCCTTTCATTACTACACTGCACATTATTTTGTATTTTTTAATAATGTGCCCGAGAATAAATATTTAAAACAGACATCTCTATATGAAATTGTATAACAAGCTCTTTTTTTATTTCATGCAGTTAATTTTTTACATAATCATAATTACAATCTAAAGGCAAACTCCCTGAGCTAAAATGGAAAATCAATCGTTGCATCTTCTGAAATAAATAAAATTCTGTTATGTTTGTTTAAATCAAGATATTGAAAGTAAAATTGATAGTTAGTCAGAAGTTGTTAGTAGAAAGATAATTAAGTTAATCAAAAATCATCCAATACATCACTATAAATGTCCTCTATCATTTAGGAACTTTTTTCTTTATTATAATTCCATGACGTGTTCGCATGTGATGGGATTCAGATCTGACTTTCATTTGACAAATGTCACAAAACTTCTCATCATGTACAGTCAAATGACGCTTAATCTTACAAGGAAACTCCTCCTCTTTATTACAAATCAAGCAAATGTATTTTTTTCCTCCTGGGATTGGGTTATTCTTTACCAATGGATGTGAAAAATTCTCCTTGTTACGGGTACCCTTTTTGTTTCTGCAACTGATTCTCTTTTTGCATTGTTTGTCTTTGTTTACAGCATTTTGATTGTTTCCCATGCGGATGGTTTGATTATTTTGGGACGTAATACTAGATGAACATGCAGTACGGAGAAAGTCATTTGAAAAGGTTTCAGTTTCCTGTTGTGCAAGGAGAGTGCTTCCTCCAGACGACTTGACCGATTTCTTCAGAATGTTGCAAAAGTTCTGTCGAGAAGACTCACAGAGCACCTCTGATGACTGATCCACAGCAAAGTAGCGAGTAAGCAGGGGCATGGTGTCGTCAAGATGGAAGCCCAAGTTTGCAAATTCGTGTTCGTCTACTTTCATCTGTAATTTCTTTCCATTGGTCACGACTGCGTCACCTTTCACTGCCTCTATCTCACCATTCTCATTAAGACGTATCTCCTTCCACAAGATGTTGACCTTTATTACAAAAAACAAACAAACAATTCAATACATTACTCAACTAGTATATGTATTACGTGCTATTGCTTACAATTCATTTTTAGTTTTTAAATAAAAGAATTTTCTTTTATAGTTCTTACAACATTTTGTAATGAATCCGACCCGGGTTTATCACCAGTCCCACTGTTCCATTCCCAGTCTTTAAGCTTGAAAAATTGAAACCCCAAAAGTTCCAAGTCCCCTCTGCTCAGCCATGGTGTGAGAATCTGACCCAAGGTCCAAACTACTGCAGAATAGGAGATATCGCCATTCTCATTTACACGGTAAGTCACCCAATCCACTTTCATCTGTAATGAACAAAATACGTTATCCTCTACAAAATCTTGTCCATCTAATTATATAACCCTTTATAAAAAGAAATCCCATTTAAATATAATGCGCTTAATCCGTTTAGTAGTTTAATAGCAACACCATTTTGAAACTTACCTTCATTTCCTCGCCATCCTTTAAATCGTCAATTGCTTTTGCCAAGCAAAACGCCATTTTTTTATTAGAATGCTGTTACAAAATGTCAGGATGATAAAAGGTCACATAAAAGGTTTAATTCTAACTGACTGAATCAACCAAGACCAGAGAGGCTGAGTCCATAGGGCCCTTTTACAGGCAATACTGAGACAAAAGAATTAGTCGAGAAAAAAGGAAAGCCGCCTTTTCAGTTTATTGTCTCTCCATTGTCTCGTGGATTCTTCTATTCAGAATCCTTTTCACGTTGTGTGCCGTCTCTCATACACGGAGCTTAATATAGTGAAGTATGTTGATTTCTGCTGCTAATAGCTAGCGTATAACCGAAAGCTCGACTTCCATACAGCTGAAAGCATTCTCTTCATTACATGCATAAAATCGTAGCACTCGAATAAGTCTGTATGTCAATATTTTGAAAGTATACAGTGTAAATTACAATTAACAGTGATAATTGACTAATCAGTCATTATTTCACATTAGTATAACCAGCAGAAAGAAAGTAAAGTAACGGTATCTCTTTTGTTTTTAAACAACTATTAGTGCAGTTAATCCTGACAGTTAATAATTAATTATCCTTTAATTTACAATATCTTGCTTTTTATTTCAGCGAGGCGTTCGTCACAATCGGCGTGATTCACAATCAAGAACCTTATCCTTCCATTAGTAGCTGATGAGGTCAAAAAGTCAGCGTCATCACTACTACAGACACTGCAGCACACTCTCCCGTCCAACTGTAAACTGAATCCTCTCTCTGTGACTTTTGCAACATTTACTGTAGCTCTTCAGGACTTATCCTCATAGGTAAATTGTCAAGTACAATATTATGAAAACAATTATTCTTGAGAATTGCAAGCGGTAACTGAGAGAATGAGTTTTACAACAGAAGTATATACAAATTGAGAGCAGAATAACCAACTGTAGAATCAAAAGCATTAATTCGCAATAGATTAAAAATTAAAGAAAGAGAGGGAGAGAAAGGGAGAGATTAATAGATAGATAACAACAATCTTACTAACATGACATTACAACATTTTGATTTTTTTATGTAGTTTCAATTGCCTTTGGTGGACCATTTGTAAAGTTATCGTTACCTACATAGTGAGACGAGAAAGCAGTGTCTTCCCCCAGCTTCCAGCACCATCTTTATACGAACAATGTCATTTCTGCGACACACACTTATGTAGAACTGAAACTTGATTTCCTCCTCTAGTGCCTCCTTATAAATTCTTTATAAATTTAATTTACTCTATTTCGATTTTCAAAATTTTGATTATAAAAGTTGCATTATTTAAAATTCATTACAGTCTCGCATTTTCTCCTGTATTCTATAAAATCCAAATTTACTTTCTTTAACCTATAGAGAATTAGCTTAGCTTAGTAGTCTGTAAGAGAGATAAACATTTTGTCCTTGTAAAATTTTGTCAGTTTTCAAGTGTATTACAATGGCCTCCTCGCTGATAGACCAGTGGTTCCTACTCCGAGATGAACTGCTTACTCGTCAGGTTACCCTACTAATATATTTTGAGGAGAAAGTAGCTAGCGGCGAGCAAGTTTCTGATTATTTCAAAGACGGACTTCGATTCGCCACCTTTGTCAAAATTCTGCTTCAACTGGTACTCCATCCCGTCAATCTTCAAGAAAGCTACGACAAAGCTTTGGAAATTTATACGGTATTCCTGGAAGCAGAATTCATTTTTGATGACGATTACATTTCAACCCTAGTAGCTTTGTGCAGTGAATTACAAGTTGCTCTTGAGTGGTAATTAATAGATTTTTTAATATCATGTTCGCTTTTATTTTAATTGCAATATTTTGATATACTGATTTGCTTCTATCTGTCTAAAGGAACGAAGAAATTACAGAGGCTGACTTTATACATGCATATCTCTCGGAGCCAGACCCAGCCAAAGAAGATGATGACATGTGGGTACATAACCTGACGGGCTGTCACGTGGACTATGCGCATTAAAAAACTGAATCATTAGTGGAAATTTGTTGGTAAAAGATGACATGTAATACAGATAACCTTACTAACATATTTAAATATTTTGCCTGTTAATCTTTTCATAAGTTTCGATAATAAATTTTTAATTGTGAAATCTGAACAATTTAAAAGTTAACAGTATTTTGTTAGGCCTTATTTGGGACTACGCATTGCTATTTGTGACATTTGTCCGTTGCGACACAGTAGCAAGAAAAGAGTCTCTTCATACAGCTTCATCATTAAACAAACAAATTCACCTCTGTGACGTATTAAAGCTCTGTTCTCTCCTCTCCAAAATCTTGCACTTTTCTTGGGTTAAAGGGAGAGCAAAAACACTTTCAGTGTGCACGTCCTTCCCTCAAGTACCCGAACACTTTTTTAGTTGTTGCATACAATTTGTCCTGCTTCTACTAATCTATTATCCCATTTAAAATTTCTAAACTACACCTTAAGAAAAGAAGCAAAAGGAATCTCTTTTAAATAAACGTCTCTTTATGCTATTACCAATTCTTCTTGTCTGTATGTTTTAAATTAAAATTGAAACAATGGTGTATTTCTAAATTATCTCTATTTTAACCGATTAATTTAGAATTAAGTTAGTCTACAAAGAGATATTATGCAATTTAATATGAATCTAAACTAATGTGCATTATTTTGTGATACTAGCTAGTGCTTAAGGGTGGATTAATACTCATTGAATCATGTATTTCAACATCTCTTGGTCGCGTTTGTATTTTAAAACATGCTCCTTTTTATTTCACCAGACATCATTTTCATCACTTATATCAGTTTACAAATTTAATCAACAATGAAAACCTTCATATCATTTATAATAACCAACTCCAATTAAATCCAATTCTTCATATAACTAATAAAGAGTAAACACATTATAATCAATCGTTTACTACAATAGAAATCAAATAAATGCTGACCAAGCTAAAATAAATATTAAGATTATTTGAATACTAAACAAAATTTTGCAAACCGTCCTCTCAATGATTATTATCTTTTATTTTAAATATCTCCCTTGATGAACTATCATCAAGTGATATCTCAAAACTTTTTGCCATTTCCTTTTCTCTCATGCATCAAATAGTGACGATCCATTTTACGTTGATAATTTTCACTCCAACCACAAATTTCGCAAATATACTTTTTCTTTTTTTGTTTTGACGATTTTGATTTCATTGGAACTCTCAAAGCTGTGACGCCATCTTTCTTGGTAGCTCGGACGTCAGACACAAAATGATACTTGGATGGTGGTAAAAATGACGCTGGTGCAAGTAGAGGCCTTTTCTTGTCCAATTTATCGTGCGATAAGATGTTGTTGGAGTCCTGTTGACCCAGTTGTTTTCCGGTTCCAGAAGATGAAGCAGCTTTTCGATTGACTTCAGATGTGGTCCCTTGCGCAAACGGGTGGTGTGAAGAATGCTGGGAATAATATCCATAGTCGAGATTGTCTAATTCATCTCCATTGGCAGTCACCGGGTATTTAGTCCCCTTGGGTGTCAAAACTTTACCAGTAGCAGTACTAATGTGTCTGCTATCCGCCTTCTCGATCTGGTTCCACAACATCTTGACCTACAATAAAATGAAACAAAATAAAATTCCATGAAGCATTAAATGTAGTTTTAAATAGCTTCAAACTATCATAATGAGTTTCATCACCCCATGACATCACCCCTTACTAATAATAGAATAATATAAGATTCAAAATTATGCTTACCGCATCTGGACTTAGAGTCGACTGTGGTTTGAATACGACTTCACCATTGACCGGGGTCCCGGAGTATGCTCGGACATACGGCATAAGGTCATCCATGCTCAGCCAGCTACTACATATTTTATCGGAAGAGTTTGAGACGACCACCTCAAAAAGGAACCCTTTTTCAGCGTCTTGTCGATAATTCTCCCAATTGACACTCATCTGTAATAAAGTAAATACACACAGGTTTAGTTTTCAAAATTTTGCTTGGCAAACAAAAACTAATAGTTCCTTAAACAAAACTTTCAAAATTCATCATGATAGACTAAATAAATATATATAGAAATCAAAAACTGTGCCTTTAATTCATTTCCAAGAGTCAGCAGTTGTATCTGCATTTCCAAACTAAATGCCATTGCGCCTGATCCTGAAATCCGATTCCTGATTATTTTGCAAAAAAAAACAAACAGTTTTAATCAAATCAGAATTTTGCAGAGAAAAACTTTAACTAACTACGTAACTGTGAGAGAAATCTAAGAAAAAGAATTTAATAAAGAGGAAGAAATCAGATAGAGAGACTCGAGAGTGTCGATCGAACTAGCACAGAGCGCAGAGTGGCTGAGGCACAGCATCCCGTTAACAAAAGAAGTGGTCCGAGAAAAAAAGGAAAAGCGCCTTTACGGTTTAGTTACGTTTGTGTGCAAATCGGCTATAAGAATCTGCTACATACATGAGGGAGAGAATAGAAACAAAATGCTGCCATCAGTTTCGTGCGTGAGTAGAGTCATCTGTCGTATGTAAAGTAGTGCTTTTCGCTGAGAACGTTGCTGGTATGAGAATGTATTGAACAAAGAAATTCCTCATCGTCCCCTATCCAGCCACACAAGAAGATGTCTCACATTGCCCTTTTATATATATCAGTCGTCGTAACAAACGAATCGTGTAACAGGGAGCAAAGAGCGAGAGAGATAGACCTGAATGAGTTGCAAAGTAGATTTGTATTAGTCCGCTCCTCAAATATCCTTTCTCATATTATATTCGCGTTTTAATTGTAATTGAGTATTCTCAGATTGGATTATTTAAAAATAAAACTAATCTTTGTAAATCTTCTTTTGGTAATTCTACTTTACAGGACAGTATTTTGAATCAATGTTTATTGTTATTTTTTTTACACGTTTAATTAAAAAACAGTCTGTGTAATTCAAAGTGATTAGTATTTCTAAACTTTGCATTCTGTTTGTGTATTTGTAGGTGACGAGATTTGCAACAAAATCATGTCCATTCGTGTGCAGAAAATTGAAGTTATTTTTTACAGATGCAGAAAGTGTCCTGGGTTGTACCTTGATGAGGACCAACTTGATGAGCATCGGGCTTATCATGTTCGCGAGAAGGCTCGAAAGAGGGAGGCCCAACAAGACACGGCGCCTGAAGTAACTGATGAAATTGTGCAGCGAAAGTCGAATCAACGGACCAAAAGAAAATCATCCATTCGCACAAAGGCAGTGTCGCGTCAAAAGATTCTTAAGGAGAAAAGGGCGAAACTCGAGAAAGTGCTGAAGGAGGCTGAGAAGGACAAGGCTCGAAAAGACAGAAATGCTCGAACCAAGTCTCTCATCAGGAAACGGGAGTCTGTAGCCAAATCCACCTCTGAAGCAAAACAAAATTTTGTACAAGAGCGGGACAAGGGAAGCAGGATTGTTAATAGGTATTGTATTATTACACTTACTTATCAGTTACTTATATATTTATTGTAATTCATTCTTCATCTTTTGAATCAGGTCCAACAAAAGAGTTTTTGTTAATCAATATTATGGTAGAGCTGGTAATGAGGCAGGGCGGAATCGTCCCATCAGGTCTTGTAGGAGATATGCGGATGGGCTCGCGAGGTAGGCTATTAAAGTGTAACTCTAAATTTTTTTCTCTCTGTTATAGTAGCTACTAGTAGTTAGTAAAATATTCCATTGATTAGAATATAGCCATAACATAATTTTGTGTAACTTTTTTCTTTTCAATTGCAGGCCCTTGACCATCAGTGGATGAGCTCACTTTAACATGCGCATTATTTTGTAGCCTAAAATAATATACCCTATAATAAAACTTTTCAAAATAAAACCCTGTAATTGTTTCTACTGAAATAAGCTTTACTCAACTTTAAAAGCATCTTCCGACAACACAAAATTCCACCCTGTTTATTGGTCCATCTTTTTTTATCTTGATAATGCGATAGTGAAGGAAATGAGTTTAGTTTGCAAAGACAACAATATTATGGAGATCTCTTTATGTGTACTTTCAGGTGCCGTTAGATTTTACTATGATAGATTTCCTTCAGTTTGCAGATCTGAGAAATAAATTTTTTGTCCCTATTCACTTGTTCTTTAGTACGTAGCAAGAGATAATAAATGTTAAACCAAAGAGCAATTAATAAATGTCGGTAGCTGGTATGTTGTGAGTGAACTCGTGCATTTTATTTACAGGATATTATTACATACATTTATAGATAGATATACGTTTAGACACGACAACATAATCTTGAGTCAGACTAAAATAAGCATTTAGAGTAAAGTAAACTAATATGCATAGATGATTCCATTTTTACCATTCGCAAAATAGAGATTCATATACATAAACAAAATTCTGTAAATTAACCCTGAATATTTGATTTAAATTGCAATATCGTGAAAGTATAAAATGTGATCATCTTTTGTTGATCTAAAGTTTCGTTTGCAGATTTCACAAAAATAATAATCTGGATTATTATTTTTCACATGCACATTTTTGTGTCGTTCCATTCGACTAGGAAAATGTTCTCCCCAGTTACAGATTTCACAACGCAATTTCCAAAAGAATCTATTATCTCTATCCAGTCTCTTAGATTTTTTCTCCTTGTACTTTGCCAATTTTAGATTGTTGCCACTTTTTTTCATCTGGATTGGATCCTTGGTCCTAACTGGAACACTTGATGCTGTATTTACTTTTTTCATATGGTTCCCTTCTGTCCCCATCTTTGGCATGAAACGAATCAGTAATGGATATTTTCCATGCAGTTTGAACCCGAAATCGTTGAATTTCTCAGTTTCCACTGTCATGAGGTAGCTAATCCCTTCAGGCGTGATAACTTTACCCATTACAGCCCGAATGTGTCCGCTGCTGTCCACAATAGACCTCTCCCACAAAATCTTGACCTGTAAACATTTAAAACGAAACCATGAATGCACAGACGCTAACATTTTGTACATGCTGTGATACTCCAGTTCCAACTTCTGATAATCAACGTAATATTTTAATAATCAAATTTAGTTTGAAAACCTCAACACACCTTTTGTAATTGGTTCAGACCTGGTGCGACAGTGACTCTTCCATCTGTCGGAATTCCAGAGGACATCCAGTTCTGGCATCCGGTGAGGTCAAATCCAAGATGCTTAAAGTCTTCTACTGACAGTAATGGATTCCATATTTGTCCGGAAGTAGTTCTAATAGCCACTGCAAAACCAAGCTCGCCTTGGTTGTTTACACGGTAATCATTCCAATCGACCTTTATCTGTAAGTAAGCAAAAGTTGAGTCACTATACAAAATTTTGTTAATTGTGAAACACCAAACTGAGTAAAACCTGTGCATACAAAAACAAATGTCAATTAACCAAAGAACTTTTTAAAAGAAAGGTAATTGTTTTTGCACACTCACCTTCATCTCCTCCCCTTGTTTTAAAATCTGTAGTTGTTGCTCCAAATAAAATGCCATTTTAACAAAAAAAGGAAAGGTTTACAGTTTGTATAAAGGTTTCAAAATTTTGTAGACAATTTTGAAAAGAATAATTAGAAATCTTCAACTATTAAATAAATTATTCTTTTGGAATACGATATGCATCAGCAAAGCTCCAAATGCAAAGTGGCAGTGTCTAAACAGACCTTATGTATGCAATGCTGGAAACAAAAGAAATACTCCGGAAAAAAATAAAAGCGCCTTTTTTGTTCATTGTATTTTCTTGATTCATGAGTGTATTAAGTATGAAAAGTATATGAAGTATTATTTTCAAATGCTTTCAATCATCCCAATTAAAATATAATGACTTTTGTACAATGTCAACGCCAAAATGCAAATTGAATTGAGAAATCTGTCCTATTGCTGACGTCACAAAGGTGAAGATAATGATGATGATGACTTTTTTTAAGTCTTTGCATTAAGTTGATAGCATGCAAAATCTTGTTGCGGCAGTCTGGAGCAATAAAAATGGCAATGCTTATTATGTCGTTCATTTTCATCCCAATAGAGTTTTCCCATAAGAATTTAAAAGTATCAGACAAAAATAGATGTGAATGAGAGTGGAACTCTTCTAGTGTCGTTCATATCTTTGTCATCATCACATCATAGTCTAATTTTTTCACCTTGACTTTTGTCTATATTATCGTTTCATAATGGCAAGTTCCGTATTGGAAAAATATTTAGACATTGACTTTTATCAATTTCCAACCATTTTGCCGATTGGTGCACGCGTTCCAGAGAATTTGACCTTGAAGGAGGCGGTGGCAAAAAGGCAAAGGTCAATTGAAGCAAATCCCCAGTATCAAGATGATGTGTATGTGTTTATCGATGCCGACAATAAACGGATCGAGAAAGGAAAGGTGGAAAAGTTCATATGGGATCTCTGGACTTGCGATGACCTAGACGATGACCAACTCAACCACAGTATTTTGGAGAGCAAAATGATCCATAACACCATTCCGGTCAAAATGACAAAGCCTGCCATCAACCTCTTGACACATTTTCTCTACAATGGAGAGTTACCAGAACAAGTTGACTTTATCGCCCTGTTGGACCTAAACAGAGAAGTTTCATCTCTCAATCTTGACAGACAAGTAAAAGAGGCAGTTACGTCGGCTCTGAGCGTGGCGTCTTCCTTTGCAAATATTCGCAAGGCATGGAAAAATGTTTCCTCTGCAGGAATGTCGGATCCTACTTTGGTTTATATCACTGTTGCTTACATTATTTGGTGAGTCAAATTAGACTGAGCAAAATATTGTAAAGCTAAAACTAAACTGTAGCATTTTCCTTATAACATTTTTATTTAATTATAAATTTTTCCTCCCTTTTATCTCCAATTAGTAACCCCGAACAAGTATTTGCCGGAAACAACCCTTGGTTGGATATGCCAAAACAGCTCTTGGAAAAGCTCGTCCCTGAATCTCTGGCACACATGATGGAGGAGCTGCACCAGTACGGAGCAACGAGAGAGAGACAAAAGACTTTCACTAACGCCGGAAAAATTTACATCCAGTTGAGTCACTTTCAGCTCCTATTCTTCATGGTTGACTGGTCCAAACGTTTTTTTTCTACTGTAATGAATCCAGAAAAAAACATTCGTCCAAGTATCTGGAGTCTCCGTATGGCTCTGGGATCAGGAGTCAAAATGTTGGACCCTACAACCTTTGACATATCCAAGTTCAACGGTGATCATCGGGCAGTGAAAAACAAAAAAGTCTTTCTCGATTCTATAAACGCCTACATCCTTCTCAAAAACATTTTTGAAAACTCTGATGACGAGCTAAAAGATCCTGTCACTGCTGAAAAACACTTCAATTTGCCTCTTCCCGGAGAAAATGCATTGGGCAGTATTGATGCAATGAACATGCAACACGGATTAGATGCAGCAGTACAACAGAATCCTGAAATCTTGGCTATCGAGGGTCCAAATATGACTCCAACACTTGGAAAAATTGCCAAGCTATTTGGCACTCAGAGTCTTACCGACATGGTTGTGTACGTGGAAAGAAATGCAGTAAAGCTCTATTTACACTCTTACGTCATTCGCCTTCGACAATCTGCGTTCAGTGGTTATCTAAACACGGATGGAGGTACCACTATTGAATTTTTCATTGGACAAATTACCTACGTCGTTGCTGCAAACTTTTTCAAGGTAATAAATATTTCAGATATAATTTTAGCAGACTTTTAAACTCAAAATTTTGTCATGATCTAAATATTCCTAATTATAGAGCTTTTATATTCTCGAGCATGAGCTCTGTACCAGTGTCGAAATTGACCTCGAGTTTTGCTTCCTGGCCCTGTTGTTCCAAGTCGACTTTCTTCTTGAAAAAATGTTCATGTTCACCAGAGGAAACAGGACCTGTATGGAAAGCCGAGTTATGCACTTTGTTAGTGCTTATCGGCGCTACAACGACTGGCAAAATCATGCACATTTGCAAAAAGTAAAAGCCATGATCAAAGATTTGCAAGAGTAAGTAAACGAAACTGTTTTTTAAATTACACACTCTACACTAATGCATACAGGATTTTGATTTGTTACATTCGAGTGTTTTGTTTCTTCAAGTGATCCTATTGCAGTTGCTGAAACTATCAGTTTCAAGTTCCTCTTTGATGAGCCAATGACGCAACAATTATTGGGAGACTATAATACTGGTAGATCTGGGTTCTACTACAATATTATTTCCAGATTGGAATGGTAAGTTAAAAGAAAACAAAATCCTGTAAGTGATTCATGCTTTAATTCGGGACATTTAAAAAAGTTCTTTACTTTTTTGATTTAAAGCTCGAGCCAGATTCAAATGTGGCTGAGGAAAGAGTCTGTGAAGGATCATTATGATCGACTCAGGAATTGGACAATGAATGGAGCCATTCGACTAGACAGGGTATCAAAGCATGAACTCAAAGATCTAGCTGCGCGTAAGATTGTCGATATGGACGGTGCGATAGACTATGCTTATCAGATAGGATTAAATGAACATAGAGTCTCCTAGTCTAGAGATTATCAGAATTTTGATGAAATTACAAGTTGAGTAATAAAGACGACAAACTATAAATCGGCTACTTTTCAATCGTAATGTACTTAACTTTAATTACACTCATCTTACAGAGTCATAAAAACAGAATTTTGTCTACTGTGTAAAAAGTGTACACATGAATAATTAAATTAAGCAATTCGATTGAATGATAAGTCATCGCGTAACAATGGCTGTATAATTACCCGAGCCGGGGATTGGGAACATGGGCATCATGAGAAATTCTGGTATAGCTAAGGTGAAGTGTAAAGGTATCAAGCAGAAATCTGTCAAACGATGTGCGGCAACAAAAGTCGGGAATAATGGCAGCATAATATTTTTGTTTATAGAACTGTAGAGTTCCGCCAGATCGAGAACAAAAGACTGCACTTTTTAATTAATTTCTGTCTCTTGCACATTTCATTACAATCTGTTAATTACATAGACATTTATAATTTCCTAATGATTCAGTTTGTATCGTTTCCTTATTCATCATTTTGTTTTTTGTTTTACAAAATTAATTCACAAAAAAATGGCAAATTCCGTGCTGGCAAAGTTTTTGAAAACGGATTCTTTTAATCTTCCTTGCGTTCTACCTACTAGTGCTTGCATGTCCGAAAATTTGACACTAAAAGAGGCATTGGCGAAAAGACAAATATCTGTTGAACAAGTTCCCCAACAACAAAATAATGTTTACTTGATTGTAGACTCGGACGGTCATCTATTCGTGAAAGGAAGAGTTGAGAAATTCATCTGGGATCTCTGGACTGATGATGACCTTGAGGATGACAAAATCAATTATAGTGTCTTGAATAGTAAATTGGCCTACGACACTATCCCAACCAAATTGTCTCAGACAGCTATTGGATTTTTAATTTTCTTCCTTTATAATGGCCGCTTCCCAGCACAAGCCGGTTTCGACAACATATTGGAACTCATTCACAATCTGGCGTCATTGAATCTGGATAAGCAATTGAACTGGGCAATGATATCTAACTTGGGTGCTGTAACCTCGATCGAAAATCTTCGCAAGGCCTGGCAGAATGGTTCCTTCTTGATCAATGATGACCCGACCTTGCTTTTCCAGAGTGTTGCGTACATTATTTGGTGAGTGTCACGTTATTTACTAGTTATACAAAATTTTGTAGTCAGATTAGTAGAGTTTTCTTCTTTTGTCTGTAACTAGCAACCCAGAGAAAGTGTTCTCAGGAGACGACTGCTGGCTCGAGATGCCGAAAGAGATTCTACAAAAGCTTCACCCTGACGTTCTCTGCGGCTTGCTGGGAAAACTCGAAGAGTATGGAGCAACGGCGGACAAGCGACAGACATATAGTGTTGATGGGAAGATCTACCTGAGAACGAGTCATTTTGAATTGTTCTACTTCCTGGTTAAATGGGCAAAGCGCTATTATCAAGCTGTACTTGATCAGAAAAAGAAAACTTGCCCCAGCATCTTGAACCTTCGAAACATATTGACCTCATCGATCGATATCATTGACGCTACAAAATTTGATGTGTCTATTATAAGTGAGAACGCAGACATAGAAGACGGCAAGACCTACATCAAGTACTTGAACGCATACGTCATCCTCAAGAACACGATTCAGTACTCAAAGGAGCAGCTCCAAGATTCTGTCGTCATTCGAGACCTTGACTTCGATCTGCTTCCACCTGTGAAACAATCTGTCCTATCCCGTGCTGACAAAACCCTGTGCCCAATGGTAGTAGACCGGATTCAACCACAGCATTCTCTTTCGGCCACTCAAGATTTTGTTCAGACTACACTGACGACTGTAGAAATGGTTTCTAACATATTTGGAACTGTAAAATTGACTGACAGGACAGTGTTGGCAGACAATTCTGGCTTCCTACTCCACTACCACTCGTACGTTGTTGGACTCTATAAATCCGTTTTCACCGAGTCTTACAACATGAACGAAACAACCAACGACATGATTGAATTGGGGGGTGTTACAGAGGACACCGTTGTAAACTTTTTCAAGGTAATGTCATATTTTAACCTGTGATTAAAAGTGAGTGCGCATTCAAAATGATGTTTATTTTTCCTTCCTTTTGATCATTTTTTGATAGAGTTTCTATCTGCCACAAGAAGATATTCTGACAAAGGTAACTGTCGACCTAGAGTTTTGTTTCTTGGCCCTGCTCTTCCAGGTCGATTTTCTCCTTGAGAGTGTGTCCTTGTTCACCGAGAAAAACAAGTCTTGCGTTGAAAGCCGGGTTATGTACTGTGTGAGTATTTATCGTCGTGACACTTTCTCCACTGGAAGTGGTCGTTTAACCTGCCTTTATGACTTGCTCAAAAATTTACAAAGGTCAGCCATTGTGTGATTAAACTACTCTTTATGAACTTCTTGAAACGTCAACAAAATTTTGATTAATGTACTTGTTTGTCTGCTTTCTTTCAGAGACATCCTGAATGTTGTCCAAAGCGTCAGTTTCATGTTCTTCTTTGATGAGACGATGGTGTACGACTTGTTAGAAAGTTACGATGGATGTGATCCGGTATTGTACAACCAGGTCATTGATGAATTAGTCAAGTACGTAAACTTTTTCCTCAACAACATTATGGCAATATTCAATACTGCATGAATATACTTAATCCTTGATCTCTTAATTTTAATTCTAAATTACAGCATGAGCCGAATTCAAAAGTGGCTACGCAAAGAGTCTGACGAAGAACATGAAACCAGACTCAAAATATTTGAAACTTTAAGGGGAATCATTCTACTTGACTAGGCTCGGAAGTACATGCATCATCTTTTATGTCTACATTCATTATTTTTCCCTTTAACAAAATTCTGCACATAATGAGTTGCGAGTTATGTAAATAAACTTAAAGTTTTTGAAACGAAAATGCTTAAAATAAATAAATCACTCCAAGGAAAGCCTGTATCGTGAGTCAAGTGTATCTACCGATAAAAAAGTAATAGTGAGGGTAGAAACCACGTAAAAACCTCGTATTCTCTCAAATATCCACAAAATCTTGTTTCATAAATTAGTTGCCGTTTTTTTAAACATAAATTGAGTTGTTAATAATGTAAAAATTAAGTAAATTACTAGTTTATTTAAATGGTACATTTGTTACAGTTTTTATGATTCCGGATATTATCCTTCATGAAGATTAGAAATAACAGATAATAAAAAATCATAAGATCTATACAAAATTTTGTTGAAACATTCTTCAACGCCGAACGCAAAATTGCAGCACTTCATTTACGTTCATATCCATTGTAAACGATTTTCCCATCATGAGCATGAAAACCAACATTTGACTTTTCCAATGCGTTTCATTCTTGTAATTCATCGGTAAATAAAAACACCAACAGATGTAATCTGTAATTATTGTAATTACTTATCTCTACTCGCCTATAACGTTTGTTCGATTAATTTTGTAACGCAATTTTAATTTTGCTTTATTCAAATTTATTCTGATTTAATTGCTGAATAATGGCAAACTCAAAAGTGCTCGAGAAATTTTTGGAGCAAGGTTCCTTCAAGCTCCCCAGAATTCTGCCTACTAGTGCTTGTATGACCGAGAATGTGACCTTGAAAGATGCGTTGGTTAAAAGGTCAGGTGAAACAGCTGTGCAACAAGATGTTGATGTTTGTTACGTGTTTATCGATTCCAATGATAAGAGTTTTGAAAAGGGGAGGATCGAGAAATTCATCTGGGACCTGTGGACTTGTAATGATCTCGACAGTGACCAGTTAAACTACAACATTTTGGAGAGCAAGATGGTCAACGGTACCATTCCAATCAAGATGTCCAATTCTGCAGTCAACATCTTGACATACTTTCTGTACAATGGTCAGATTCAAGAAGGGGTAAATTTCACCGCTCTCATGGATCTCAGTCGAGAAGTTTCCTCCTTAAATCTGGTAAAAGAAGTCAAAGTGGCTGTGGACGTGGCACTGGAAAAGGCGACATCGCTTGACAACCTTCGCCAAGCGTGGCGAAATGGCTGCTTTTTGGAAATCAACAGATCGACCTTGCTTGACCACAGTGTTGTGTATATTATTTGGTGAGTATCACAGTACAATTTAGAATTTATTATTTAATTAATTAGTTTCGGAGCATGTCAAAATTTTGTAGCATTCTAAGCATATGTATTTTATGTAATTTTATGTATGTAATTGATGCATTTAGCAACCCGGAGATGGTGTTCTCAGGAGATGACGGGTGGATTGACATGTCGTCGGATATTTTACAAATGCTCCACCCTGACATTTTGACTGATTCATTGGAAAAACTTGAGGACTGTGGAGCAACGGAGGAAAGGCGAGAAACGTTTAGTGTTAATGGGAGGACCTACTTGAAGATGAGCCACTTTAAACTATTTTATTTCCTTGTTGAACATGCCAAACTATATTATCAAACTGTGGCTAATCAACTGGTTGACATCATTTCTCCAGTTCCCAGTATCTATAATCTCCAAAATATCATGGCTTCCTCAATTGATATGATTGACGCTACGAAATTTGATGTTTCCAAATTCAGTGGGGACCCTGCTGTAAAGAACGGCAAGACTTATGCCAAGTATTTGAATGCGTATATTCTTTTAAAGAATATGATTCAGTATTCTGATGATGATGAAGAGGATCAAGAACACAATCATGATGCACTTCAACATCTTGACTTGCCTCCTCCTGTGATTATGTCACAAGAACTACGCCCTGAGTCGACCCACAATGATAGTGGAGTATTAGATCAAAATCTCATGCAGAATCCTGTACTGGCTCAAACTACATCAACAGTGGAAAAGATTTTAAAACTATTTGGAGCATCTCACCTGGCTGACAAAATTGTTAATGCCCTCTACTCTGGAAGCAAACTAAACTTCCATTCTTACGTCTTTGGACTACGGAAGTCTGTCTTTGGAGAGCTCTACAATTGGAACCAAGGAACTGGCTCGATACTTGATCTAGGAAGTGTCACCAAAAAGTCTGCAGCTAATTTCTTCAAGGTAATAATAACATAGATATTTATTTCAACTTTTTTAGTATTGGCAAAGACAAGATTGTTTTCAAAATTCTGTTTTCCCATTTATTCTGATATATATAGAGCTTTTACCTAACAAAAGAGGAGCTACCGACAAATGTAAATGTCGATCTCGAGTATTGTTTCTTTGCTTTGCTCTTTCAAGTCGACTTTCTTCTGGAGACAGTTTTCAACTTTGCAAAGCGAAACCCATCTTGTTTGGAAAGCAGAGTGATGCATTTCGTTAGTGCTTATCGCCAGTACCACGGGTCTACACAACATGACTACCAATTGAAACTCCAAGAGATGAACACTGTTTTACAAAGGTAAGTTGTCTGCTAATTAAGCCTACACATTAATATGAAAATACTGATGTAACAATATTTTGATTTAACTTTTGTAATTTGTCTATAATACTTCTAGTGACATTCTGAACGTTGTCAAAACCATCAGTTTCAAATTCTTTTTTGATGAGGAAATGGTCTACAAATTGTTAGGTGATTATAATGCTGCTGAACCGGGATTGTACTTTGAGCTTGATCAGTGAGTAAATAAAGTTCTACACATCATTTATATTTATAAGTGCTCAATGTAAATAAATGCCATTTCCTTCTTTAATTTCAACTCTGAATTACAGCATGAGCCGAATTCAAAAATGGCTGCGGAAAGAGACGAATGCAGAACATGAATCCAGACTCGAAATATTTAAAGTCTTAGTGGGTCAAGTACAGTATCATGTGTAATTTCTTCGATTTGGATTAAACCATAATAGTATTTACTAATTTTCTCTTATACAAAATTCTGTTTATACTGCAATAAAAATCTAATCTTGTTTTCGACGTCTAATTACAAGATAATGAATTGATATAAATAAAATGATCAAACTTACAAGTAACTATAATTTCTGTTATTTTCCTGAATCAACAATTTTGCCAAATCAGTATTTCATAGCATCTTACTCTCATGAATAATTATCTATTTCCGATACCATCATAAGGAGATTATGTAGGTGCTCTTATTAAAACTCATAACAAGCAGATAAAAAAACTAAAATTGCTTTGCTTATTCTACCTGGACTACATTATCTTGAATTGCCCCGATTTAAAGTCGTAACGACTGAACTCTGCAAAAGAGACGAATTTTTGTGCAGGGAAAATGGTATTGACTGTGTTTGATGCACTCATTTTTTGTTTGCAGGTGTGTAATTAATAAGAAAAAATCATAGATAAAATCAAAAGTTGCATCTCCTCATTAGTTGAATAAATTTAAAACTGTGAGCGATCGAACTACAAGTATTATTTGGAAGTTTTTATAAGCCTTCGCATTTTTTTTTATATTTTCAAAATTCTGGGTAAATTACATTGTAGTATAATACAGAAACTAACAAAATTATACTGCTAGATTCAATTAAGTATTATCGTGTGGTGTATCTAATTATTTATTTCATAGTTTACCGATTTCACCACAAAATCATGTCGTCCCCTATTTATTCAAAAAACGACAAAGACATTTCCGGTTACCGATGTAGTAAATGTCCCGGATTGATCCTGACTGCAGATCTGTTGGAGGAACAAGGAGCTACTTGTGTTTGCCAAATAGCTCGAAAGAGGGATATTGGGCTCAGGAAGGAAGGCTATCCAGACAAGGAATGCAAAGGCAATCTGGGTCAAGCCCTCAATAAAATGTGGGAGCCAATTTTTAAGAAACGGAAAATGAATAAAGGTGCGAATCGCCGGAAACAGGCTGTGGTTCGACAAAATGCTCTTGCGGAGAAAAGGGTAAAATTGGGAAAAGCTCGAAAGGATGCTGAACTTGTCAAGGCTCGAAATGAGAGGGCAGCTAGAACTCTGGCTCTTATCAAGAAACGTGTGTCAGCCGCCGTACTAATCGTTTCAAAGGGAAAACAAAATCTTGGCCAGGACCTAAACAAAGGAGGCAGTTTCCCTAACAGGTACTACATGAATCTTAAAATTCAGCATTCTGTGGTGGTGGTAGTAATATGACTTTGAGCTTTTCATTTAAATCCCTAAACTCTAAATGCCAGGGATTCTGAAAATCAGATTGAGAATAAACATGATGAAGGGAAGGAATCGTCTAATCCTGTCGTCTAAAAGATATTGTGATGATATCGTTAGGTATGTCAGTCGACTGTTTATGAGTGTTTACGCATCTACTCTGTAAACTAAATTAATACACGTCTATATTACATACATGTTTTTTGGTTTTTGTTCCTTTTCCGGTTTCAGATCATGGACCAATGCAGTGAATGATAAACTACTATTTATTTACAAACATTATGTTTTCTTTATAATGTTACTTGTATATTTAAAATCATAATGTCGTATAAATTTTTATTCATTAATTATAAAGTATTGCTTACAAAGATTTTCAAAATAATGTTAATCTTATAGTAGCTTTATTCTAACTGCTATTTATATACCAGTAATTTCCACTCTTCATCTACAAAATTTTGATTTCACTATGCATAGACTCGTATTCATTCATATTGAGGTAGATGACGTAGAAAAGGTCTCGTGGCAGATTGTTTGTCTTCCTTGAGAGAAGTTTTATGCTTCAACCAATCATACTGAAGAAAAATTAATTCGAACATGTCAATGACCCTTACAAAGAAGCAAATTACAAAGAATTTTATATAGCAATACTTATAAATGCTTACACCCGGAAATAATGCTCAATTTCCAAAATCTTGACATTGAGTTTGCTGAGGTGCTCTTGATGAAATGACACATTGGCATCATACAATATAGTAGCAATTTCATCGGCTTTGATTATTGTCGATTCTACAAATTCAGACTATTGATAAATGGAACCCAAGTGTCCCATGTAATTTGCAAATCCTTTCGCGTCCACCAATTGTAGAGTGACTACCTCCTCGTTGAGAATCTTTTTATTTATGCAATCTCCAGGCTTGAATTTACTCCAGCGCACATTGTGTTTAAGAAAACGTCCATACACAACTTATAGACATTATCTTCTTTTATACCCGTATCTAAAAATAAAACACTTTTTTAATAACACAGATCCGACCAAAGCGTCAGGTGTGATTATCATCATTATTAATGTGTTAATGTTTAAAATAAATCTTCAACGTCTGATCTTAACGATGAATTCAAAATAAAAACAAAATTGTAGTGTTGGGCTTTGTTACTAGTCAATTAATCAAAAAATCAGGCAACAAATACAAAATATTGGTTCCGAGTCAATGTATGATACGAATCTTCTGTCGCAAGTGCTTTTCGTTGATAAAACTGTAAACGAGGCCGATAGTAGGACTCTATGTTATGCCATTTCCAGTCAGTATCAAAATAATTTGTTTCGTATGCATAAATATTAATTACTGATTAAGTGTTTTTAGTTTGACGCTCGTCATTCTTTTTTATGGAATATGCATTAACTATAATTAGCTGTTAACTGTCAATACACTAAAATGAAACTCATAAAATCATACATCGAACTAATAATTCGCATTTTTTAATTTTTTATTTCATAAAACACTATTTACATTATTTAACAAAAGTAATGGACACTAAACTTGGACACTAATAAATAAATAATCAATAAATAAATCAATATTTATAAAAACTCAAAGACAATTTTTACCCAACTAATACACATTAATCAATCATCAAATTTATATTAGAAAACATTCGCACCAACTATGGTCAATATAAAAAATAATTCACTTATTTATATACAAAATTTTGCAAACTAGT
>VYYJ01001998.1:0-24870 GCA_021029165.1 Cyphoderus albinus
ACATTAAAGACGAGGTTGAATTTATAATGGCAAATCCTGATTCACTTTTTTGTGAAAAATGTACCGATGTATGCCGATTTGTACAACGGCCGTGGCATATTAATTTGGATAACTTCTCAAAAAACACTGCAATTGCTAATCGTATCACCTTGATATTTTCGAAGTAATTTTTGTGCACAAAAATTTTAAACGCTGATAATTTATGCAAATAAAAAAAGATTTCTTTTTTCACACAGAATGTTTGCCTTTCACCCTCGGACTGTACTTCCCAGAGGTACTGATAATATGTCATCGTTGATTAGAATTTACAACACCAAATTACATATCAGCACTCAAGAAATGCTTTCACAAGCATATAGGAGTTTTGATTCGAATGTAACTGATCCAAACAAGTTTTGGAGCTACCTTTTGCTAATTGTGGATGGTCCTGACATGAAAGCTGATACAAGATTTCAAGACATCGAACACAACAGAAAATATTTTAAGTGCCTTTATGCTGGACAAACAACATCTGGAGAGTACAGAAAATCACATCTGACAACGCCAACGAGTCCTGTCTTCCAAATTCTCACTTCATCTTCAAAAGTGTATTTAATTCGATCAGTTAAATTTCACACTAGAAAGGAATGCAGTCTGGATGAAGCTTTGGTTATTGTACGTTTTACTCAACCATAATTTTTTCTTTACTTTTTTGCAAAAAATGTCTACTTACAATCATTTTTGTTTATAGGAAACTTTAGTTCTGACTCTGCAAACTCACAAACAAAATGGGCAAGACGCTCCGTTTATTCTTCTCAACTATAATTCAGAATCTAACAACTTGATCAACGCCAAATCAAACAACATGAGACAAATTCTGAACTTCTGCAAAAAACAAATACCCATTTTTACCGGTATTCGAACCAATGGTAATAAGCCAAAGGGAGGTGTGTTTAAGGGTAACTGTTATGTAGGAGAACCACTTTTAATTGCTAATTCTAACAAAGCTTTTACTCCAGAGTTGTATTTAAAGTTTAAGAAAGGAACACAAACCAAAAAAAGATCACAAAAATAAAGAAAATGGGCCAAGTGGTTGACCCCGAAATGGATTTCAAAACCATCTGCCGTTTTTCTTCGCTCTTCGGGAGGAACTAAAACACCAGCATTATTAATAAGAATATCGAGACGATCAAATTTAGATTTGAACTCTCGAGAGAATTCCTTAACTGATTGCAACGATCCGAGGTCCAGTCGCATACAGATCTTTGAGATAATTTAATGCAAATCAAAATCATCACAAAGGAGAAACGATTGATCTATGTATGTCTTGCATTTCATAATATGGTATAGCCTAAACTTACAAGTTGACCAAGAGTTGTCTTTTGCCGAATCCACGTTACTGTTTTCCTTGCCTTCTCTAAGTCTCTGCACGCTAAAATGACATTTGCGTGACGCCTCGAAAATTCTAACGCTGTCGCCTGACCAATTCCACTATTTGCGCCAGTAATCAAAACAATTTTCCCCTTCGCGGTGATTTCATTTGACCTATCCACAGATCCCCACTTTTTTCTCAGAATCCATCGTATTATTGTTAAAATTCCAAAAAATATAAAGGAATAGTAAAGGAGCGATGATATTGCCATTTTGCGACCGCAAGATATTTTCTTAAAGCAAGTGTTGAGTTTGGTTTGTTCGGTTGGACTATTGAGAAAGTTGAATATCGACGTGAATGATTTCGGTATTGATGAGAATATTCCTGATCTCTAACTACGCAACAGGTGCGCAGATAAAGTATAAGTAATAAAACGCCACCGTGATGCAACGAAACCTACTTTTTTTTGGGGTACATGTGGCCATTATTTGGAATTCACCCTCCAGTGTGACCTCACTCAACTTATTAAAAGCAGATGGGACAAAATACATACGCAAACAAAAATTGCGTCGCTTGATAAAATAATTTCCACATGGACCGTGATTAGATGTCATATTTTGCTTATTGTCCACATCGTCGAAACTTTATGTGATAATATTTACATGATGAACTAATCAAAGGTAAAAACCGAATGATCAAGAGCAAATCTGATTGGTCACTTTTAATTGTTTTCAAACAGGTGAAAGGTATGAATAACCAATAAACATAGCCATAATATCATAGTTTTAGCCGCTCCTGCGCAAGGATGATGTAAATGATCAAGTTCCATTCTACAAGATTATTTAAATCACATAAATATTTGTCATCCATTCTACACAATTAATATTACAAAATTGGTATTTGTACTATGCAGTCACAGTTTTCCTGTTCTGTTTTTTCCTTCATTCAAGTAAATGCATAAAAAAGCAGGCCACGATCATGTATGAATGAGTAGATGTCAAGGATGATAATGAGTTTGTTTACAGTTGTTGTTGGGATAAATACCTAAAATTATATCAATGAAATCAAATCTGTTAATACTATTTATTGGGGCAAATATTGGTTAGAGAACAGTTTTCGAGCGTTATGTAGATTTTAATAATAGTTTTGTAATCAGTCCCATACTGATGTGATGACCCTGACTGATTAAAATTATTGAGGTAATAAAGATATTGATTTTTTATTGTTGAAGTGGAGTGGAAAGAAATGATAATTAAACATTTTATTCAATTAGACTCTGGCAAGTCGATGATAACGATGCGTAGCTAGTTGAAAATAATTTAGTTGTGAGCTTTATCGACAATAAATGATCGTAAAATAAGTTTTGATGTTAAGTAATAAAAATTACATGCGGTGATTTCATTTGTGTACTTTTCAATGGATCCAGGTAGTTAACTTTTTCCTGAATAAAAATGACAGCCGAAAATTTCAAAATCATGATTATCGTAATTGGTTCATGTTTTAGATTCTGTTCCTTGTTCGTGTTTAATGTTACGACAAACCATATTACGCTGGGACAAGGACCAGGGGATATTTTAATGAAACTAATTCCAAGAATGCTTCCTTTACTATCATCTGTAAAATGAGTTATTTATATTCATATACTGCTATCTTTCGAAATTCAACAAGAGTTCATTTATTATTAATAAAAACTTTAGTAAAATCTTTTATATAAAATTATTAAGTCTTAAGCATCACAGGTAGAACATCACATGAGTTAAGTATGCTGAGTTAATAGAATCGAGTATTATTATTTCCTTAAAAGAAATTCAGAATATTGATACTTTACAAATTAAGAGAGACAGAATTATCCATTATTTTACGTCACAGGAAACTTCATTTGCAAATATTTCTCACTTTCATCCCAAAGTCGTAAAGCGTTGATTTCATTCAACATTGCCTTAGCTTTAGGAGATTTGGGCATAATAATGTCATCCGGAAAATAAAATTTATTTGTTGTCCACAAGTCACAATTTCGGTACATTAGCCCAGTTTCATTGGCACATTTTTTTGATAAGGCACAATACAGAATTGTTTGGCATCCCTAATAAAGAAACGAAAGGCTAGCAATTTTATTGGTAATTTTTGTACAAAATGTGTTTCTAGCTAAATGTATAGCTTACCTGAAGGACTGTCTTTATAGTAAGGAGTACAAATGGGAAGTAGAAGATGTAAAAGTGCAGTGGAAGTCGAAGGTGTCTCCCGATACTTGTCATTACATTCCCCGGACAAACCGTATAAACATGCACACCAGTACCTTCCAGACGTTTTGAGAGTTCGTTTGCAAATAGAATATTGGCCAGTTTCGAGCTTTTGTATAAGGGATAGTCTCCCACTTTTGTCGAGCGAAAACCCTCACTTCTCGTTTCCCAATTTAAATCCCCAAAGTCTAACTTAGCTGTCTGGTACGTTCCTGAGGACACAATGACTATCCTGTCATTAAAGATAGAGGAATTTTCAGTTTTAGTTTCAGCGTATACATAGTTTAATTGATTGTGTCTCAATTTCAATTCTTGGTTGTTGCACCTGCTATTTTCGGCATTTTTCAATAATGGTAGAAGTAAATTGGTGAGTAAAAAGTGTGAGATGTGGTTCACTTTAAAAATTGTATGGTCAGAAAAAGACGAAACCCTTGCCCCCTTTTTAAGCCGATTTACCAGGTCAATTTTACCTACGGAGGGTTCGAAATGTAGACAAAACAAATTGTACACTGTCTAAAAATTTACCCGACTCAGGACTTTTTTGTTGAGTGCGAGTGGTACAAACGCCCAACGTAACTTATTTGTGCTATATGCTTGCTAATTTAGCACAAATAGTCGCTAATATAGTCGTATCCGGAAAGATTTGATTGTGTTTATAGCTAGGCTAGCTAGCAAGCTTATAGCACAAATAAATTACGTTGGGCTTGCTGTCGTTTTTTGTACCACTCAACCAAAAAGCCTTTCAAAGAAGTTCTGCGTCGGGTAGATTTTTCGTTTTGTCTACATTTCGAAGCCTCCGTAGGTAATCGGCTTAAAAAGGGAAAACGGCGGTTTTCTGACCGTCGTAATTTAAAACACCACCCTCCAAAATGAATCTCGAATCCGTCATCAGTTCTTTCCAATTTATCCGATGACGTAAGGACACCAGCGTTATTGATGAGAATATCGATTGTATCGTATCTTTTGATTATTTCATGGTAAAATTCCTTTATGGACCGGATGCTTCCAAGATCCAATTTCATGGGAATCTTAAAGAATAAAAGTTCTCGATAAGCGAACTGTACTATAATTTGAGCCGCTTAGTTTCTGGAGTCATACCACTTCTCCGAAAAATGTTCGCTTCCTGATGTCTACAACTACCTCTCTGGCCAGCTCAAGTGTTCGGGCAGTAACGATAACACGCGCGTGTCTGAAAATTATTTATTTTGTATGGCGGAGTAATTGGAAATTCTAGTTCTAATGATAATGTATTTGTAGTTTTCACATACCGGTCTGCCAATTGGACGGCAGTCTCTCTGCCAATGCCCCTGGATGCACCAGTTATTATTATGGTGCGCCCACGCACATCTTCCTCTTCTGAACGATCTGACCACCCCCAATGATGAGATAATAATTTTCGTATCACGTAGATTATCACAGCGGAAACGCCTGTAAACATGAGCATTCCAATACCAAACCCCATGGTTTTAACTGCTTGGAAGGCAAGATAAAACACGATTAATTATTTATAGAGTTTGGTTATCCCTGACTTTTGCTGCTGTCTCTCTTCCTGTGACTATGTCGTGCTTGTGGTTTATGTACCTATAGTTTAAACACTTGACATTTAGTAGCAAACGCAGGTTCAAATTTCGCGTGAAACATGCAATAATAAATAACATCAGAGTTTAACACATTCTATTTCTAGAACGACACGTTAAAGTGTTATTTAGCTTTTAGTGGTCTCAGACCGTCTGGTATGTTTGGTTAGAGACGACTTTATCGTATGCCAGAGGATAAAGACAATTTGGCAAGAGACTGCAATCTGGTTGGATGTGTTTAGTGACTGACTACTTGTTGTATAATACAACTTGTATTACGGTCTTGTAATGCTGACAAGTAAAGCAAGCACGTGAGATTGTGTAATAATGAGCGTATGTACTTTAATGGTGCTTTAATACTTAAAAAAGATAATGAACAATGTACAAGCGTACATAGTGAGAAATCACCAGATTGTCCAATTACATTTTTGTAGTGGAAAAACTTACTAAAAGTATTTCATATTTAGCTTCAGTTCAATATTAATGTAAATTAGTACTAAATTCATCTTTTAGATTTTTTATTTAAGTTATGAACAGAATTCAATCCATATTGAATCTTGCTTGTCTGTACGCATAAGTGTGCCATGCCAAGAACCAGACGTGCTCTATACTCCAAAACCTTGACTCCATTGTATTCATATCATGGCTTTTTGCATGCTTGGCTAGGTTAGTTTTTTAATTTATTCAACTACGACTTTTATGAGTGTATACCTTTGCGATGAGTGTGAGCGTTTGCGCATGTGGAAGTTTAATTGGCAATTGGTTTAAACAAAAGTACGATATCGCCGGCAAAGTTTAATGTCCTTCATTATTAAGCGGTGGAGAGGATGGTATGCTGTGCAAAGGAAATATAACTGAAGTATAATAATGATCATGGTTGATGTTTTCTTCTCCGAATTTAAAATTATATTTATTTTTACTCCGAATTTAAAACAATCAGTCAGTAACTGACTGTCATGCTCGTACAAAATAGCCAAATAAAACTGATATGCAAATAAAATTTATATGAAAGGGACAGCAAAAAATTCAAATTGTAAACCTCTATTATAAAACACGCCGAAGGTTATAGTTATTACACCATCCATCCGTAATTAATTAATGGAACGGGTTTACTACTTATTACTTTCCCTCATTTTCCCTTCTTTTTTTAAAAGGATTTCTTACATACAATGATAAGTAAGTATGACATTGAAACCAATGTTTTCTCATGCAAATTCCATTTATCTTTTTGTTGGCAGTAAAATCATAACTAGCGTCATATAACTTGAGTTGCAAATGGGTTGTGCAATAAGGCAACTTGGCAATGAAATGTAGCATAAAAGAATGATTAGTGAAATGAATCATCACGACTTCACGAAGACAGCAATGTGCGTGGTGGCATTCGTGGCATGCTTGATCTTTGTTGTGGTAGTCAGACAGACGAAGAAAGTTGTTGCAGAAAAGCAATTTTTGCGACTACCAGTCAATGTCGAGCTGCTTTTTGTTTCTCTGAAGGTCCAGCGAAGCGAAGCAAAAGCAGAGTAAAAGCACTTTGGCTCACGGCTCACTCTCACTCTGATAAAATGGTAATTGGCATTTGGCATGAATTGGTATTTGGTAATGCACAAATCCACTCCTTTTTCCCCTGGTAAATACACATGCATAAGAATTACAGCAGCTACAGTAGCACATGGGACTCGAATTCGGGGAAATCTTGGCCTTGCTTGTCTACAAGCCACAATGTTTACTTGCGCACCTCCGCTAATTCTCAATTAACTTTCTTGTTCACATTCTAATTGTTCGTAGGAAAACCTTTGGAAAACATTTTATAGTAGCATTGCACAAGTGATTAAATTATAAATATTTTAAGCATTGCCATTATTGTATGTGCCAGTTGTTGTTGTGAAAAATGATTAAAATTAATTGATTGTGGCTGTGAATTTCATAAACACATTTAAGTGCTAAAAGATGGGGAATATAAAAATATGATAAACTGGATGTTTACGTAATCAGCCTTTTGTATTGTAATTAACTTTCAGCTGATTAATCTAGTTAAAGCTCAAAAATATACTAGCTCTAAAAATCTAATCTAAGAATTGCTAAAAAGAAGTGGAACTTTTCTCAGGTTCTAGCAGGCAAGTTTTCTTGTAACGATTTCAATTTAACAAACAAAATTTACTGACTCTTGTTAGTTATGTCCCGTTGAAATATTTTATGATTGATTTTATAGACTTCCGTTTTGAACTTGCAGAGACTGAAATAAACGCGTGTCCGGAAAAGAAACCTGAATCTAAGAAAGAATGAACTCCTGTGGACGTGTACTGTTGCAGTCTGCACCCCTGAAAAAGGGCCCTTCGCGACTTTTCTCCAAGACGCCAGTTGCGGAGAACCTGGTGAAAGAGGCAAGAGTTGTCATATGTGGATCAGGAATTGTTGGGAATTCTGTTGCATATCACTTGGTTAAGAACGGATGGACAGATGTGGTGGTCATCGAGCAGGAAGACAAGATCGGGACTGGGACATCCAGTTTCGGTTCGGGAACTCTGGCCCTCCTTAAACCTGTGGAGGAACAAAAGATTATCACGAAAAGTATAGCTCTTTACAAGAAGCTCCAAGCGGATGGTCATAATATTGGTTTGGTGGAATGTGGAAGTTTGTATCTTGCTCAGAACCGAGAGCGAATGATTCTATTCAAGAGAAGAGTCGCTCTTAATCAACCCCAAGGTCTCCCCTGCAAGGTAATTTAATTGTACAATTTTACTTAGAATCATAATTTGCAGAACTTTAATCAGATTTAAATTGATTTGAATTCAGCTATTAGGTCCGAACGAACTTTCAGAGTACCATCCTCTTTTGCACACGTCAGATTTGCAGGGAGGGGTCTTTGTCGAAAAGGATGCCGTAGCAGATCCTGCTCTTGTCTGTGATACTTTAGCAAAGTTAGCAATGGCGGGTGGCGTCAAGTACATAAAGCAGTGCCGATATAATAACTTGATTACAAATAATGGGAGAGTAGCTGCTGTCGACACTTCCTTAGGCACCATTAAATGTCAGTTTTTTGTAAATTGCTCCGGAATGGTATTAAGGAACATCATTAACGTTTTTTAAATGGTTCTTATTTATGCACGAATATATCCTACTGATTGTTATAAGTTATAATAATATGTTTGATTTTTGTAGTGGGCATGGGAAATTGGTCAGCGATCGATTCCAAGAGTACGAATTCCTGTCCATGCAGCAGAACATTTGTATTTGCAGACTTACCCAATTACTGAAAATCTTCCTCAAGTTTTACCAACTATTAGAGATTATGATACACGTACTTATATCAGAAAATTGAGCGATAATTCCTTTCTACTTGGAGGGTTTGAGAAGTGGGCCAAACCGATATTTACTAACGGCGTTCCTGAAAATTGGAGGGAATGTCTGCAACCAGATTGGGATCACTTCGCGCCACTGTAATTTACTGTTTAAATATACATATGTTTAGTTTATGATTCCTCACTTTATTGAATCTTATTTTCGCGTTGAAACAGTCTGGACAATTGTTTGCGACGTATACCAAAATTAAAGGAATGCCAACTCCAATCGCTTGTTAACGCTCCGGACAATTTTACTCCAGATGGAAAATGGATCCTGGGAGAAACGCCTGAAATTGACAATTATTTCGTAGCAGCAGGAATGAATGGGAATTCTTTGCAAGGTGCCGGAGGAATTGGTCATTCTTTAGCTCACTGGATAATTGAAGGTGAACCGGACATACCATTGCTAGATTTTGACGTGCGGAGATTTTTGGATGTACACAACAACAGGTACATGACTGACTTCAAATAAAAAATTGTAAAACTGATTGTTCTTCGTCGCAAAAGTTGCCGTTATTATAATTTAGTATTTTGCCATTATTAGGAGATTTCTCTACGATCGAGTTAAAGAAACTGTAGGTCGCCAGTACGCCATTTTATATCCACTACAATCAGAATATCATTCAGCAAGAAAAATAAGATGCTCACCCCTGTACTCAACGTTGGAAACTCAAGGCGCAGTCTTCGGAACGAGAATGTGTTTTGAGCGTCCACTTTATTTTGACATAGATTATAAACGTAAGTTATCGATTCAAAAAGTGGAGTAATTCATTTAGATTTTGTAATGGAGTATTCGTAAAATTAATGTCTTTACGATAAGCTGGTGACCCTAAACCTCAAATGCCGAAAGGAACGTACTGGAAGCCGTTGTTCTTCGATAGTCTTAAGGAAGAATATAAAGCGTGTCGGGAAGGTGTGGCTGTTATTGACATGTCGTCTTTCACTAAATTTCAAATCAAGGTATGACATGAAAAGTTTTATCTAGATGTAAAAAATATAGTGAGGCATTTTTGTAAAACAAATTTTCCTTCTAGTCTGCCAGCAACGAAGCGCTAGATTATCTGCAGAAACTTTGTTCAAATGATATCGATGTGCCTGACGGTCATGTTAATCCAACTGGAATGCAGAATGAAAGAGGTGGTTATGAAAATGACTGTATGTTGGTTCGGGAAGCGTCGAATTGGTAATAGACCACTTAATTGGAAGTTAGCCAATAATATAAATCCACCATCTCATTTCTCGGTGACACTTAATTATGGGACTAAATCTTACAGCTTCTTTATGGTGGCTCCCACAAAACAGCAAACAAGAATTGCAGAATGGATGCAGAGACATACGCCACCGGATAACTCTGTGCAAATAAGTGACGTTACTTCAATGTACACAGTCTTGTTGATTATTGGTCCAAAATCAAGGGAACTCTTGTCTCAGGTAACAGAAGGTCAGGCGGATGTTAAAATGCAACCTTTCACATACAAGGTGAGTTGATTGTAAAAAGAGAATTTATTGCTCGAATGGGGATTAGAATTAAATTAAATACCAAAAAACTGTTTTCCTCAAACGTCATTCAAAACTCAGTTGAAATTTCATAAAATTGAACTTTTTCAGATGATGAGTCTGGGCCACGCCCCGGAAGTTATGGTCTTGTCGGTGACTAATTCGGGAGAAGCAGGATACTCTTTGTATATTCCTTCTGAATACGCTGTTCATTTATATGACGAGTTAATGAGGATAGGCAAAGATTATGGAATTCGCAATGCCGGGTACTTAACCTTGCGGTTCTTGAGACTTGAGAAATTTATTCCGTTTTGGGGAGAGGTAAGATATTTATTCATTTTTTAATATTGTAATGCTTGAGTATTTGAACAAACTTTGCAACAAATCTTAACTAATTTCTTCTTTGGCTGATGGACAATAATTAATGGAAAATTAATAATGAATTGTTTAGGAAATGGACGGCATTACTACACCGTTAGAAATAGGAAGAAATCACAGAGTAAAGTTCGATAAATGCAATTTTATTGGCAAGCAAGCTCTCCAAGAACAGCACGAAAAGGGTGTCTACAGAAGATTGGTCCACTTTACTTTGGAGGATGACCACGACGCAGAAAATGACGTGTGGGTTTGGGGTGGTGAACCGATATTTAGAAATGGTGTATATATTGGGTCCACAACGTCGGGCGGGTGAGTCATTAAATTGCTTGTAACTAGCAAATATGTGTGGGAAAGACATGAAATGGTAATTTTTCCATTTACATATTTTTCAGTTACGCATTTACCCTTGAAAGAATGGTTGCATTGGGATTCATTATCAATAAGGACATAAAATCGGGAGAATTGCTTCCAGTAACTACCGATTACGTGATGGATAGAGATGCTCTCTACCAAATTGACATTGCCGGACGAAGATTCAATGTCCGCCAGAGTCTGCATCCACCCAGGTTACCAAGTTCCGCTACTGTACAATCTCGCGATTACCATCCCACGCTTCGAGAAAAGTCTATTTTGCAGGCTAAGCAATAATTTTTAACTAAAAGCATCGTGGAAATTTATTTAAACGCAAGCTTAAGTCATAGGCTAAAATGATTCGACTACGGAAGTTTCTTGAACAAGATATAGCAAAATTCTAAACCGTGGATATCAGCAGCAATCGAGAAATCTATCGGTTAGTATGGCAAAGGGATGACTTTTTGAATCATTCCTGACTTTATCGTGTCGTGTGTGTGTGCCATCTTTTTGAATTTTGTAAACTTTAGCGAGCAAACTGATTTTAATTATGTAGTCTTTATTTTCAGAATAACTTCGTTATCGGAAATGTAGATCTATTTTGATTAGATATCCTGCTCTTCAACCTGTATATTTGTAACCTTTTAATTTGCTTTTTAATTTTATATTATTTTAGTCTAAAAAGCGTAAATAGTATTTAACTGCATGCGGCTTTCGATTATCTTTTAACAACGTTCTGCATAATAACACAAGCGAATTATTTTTTATCTTTTTTGTTTTTGTTGTTTAAATTCAAAATATAATATTCAGTTTCTTATTTTTTCAGCACACTATATGACAGATGACAGGGATTCGTTCCATCAATACTTCGTCCCCGCTAATAAGAGAAAATATCACGCGGCCCTCCGATCTGATCCTTTTCAACAGTGGAAGTCCTAACATTCCTGTCCATTCTAGTCTCGAGCGCCTCAGCAAACCTAATGTGAACTGAATAATTTCAGGTTGCAGTTTGCGGTATTTTACAAATTAGTGATGTAGACTGATAGCCTGTTCTTATCACAACTACAGATTTAGCTTAATATATTGTAGTTAAATAGTAGTATCCTGCCATAAAATCGTTTTTGTCAACTGGTTACAGTTTCCGCAAATAAATTCTTCAGCGAGAGTTTGCTAGTGGGTGTCAAGTCCCTTGTAAAATATTCTAGACACCAAAGTACAAGACTTTGATGGCCCAAATGTGCAAAATAATTACTGTTTGTAACTTCTAGTCGAAGTCGAGTCAGTTAGTTTCAAATCAAAGTGACGATTTTAGTCTATCTATACCGGAGACAAATTCCAAAGTAAACTTATATACATCAAACAGTTTCCGAACTGGCTATTGCTTATTAACTCAAATGAGTATTCACTTTTCAAATCCTTGGAAGGATGGCCCGAATTGAATGACAAGAAGGAGTGTTTTGTGTATCTAATTTAGTGGTGGATTGTGGATTGGAAGGAAGGAGTTGAATTCGCCACATCAGAATAAAACAAGATTTCTACGTTAGTTTGCGATTAAAGTTTATTTTCTTTATACAAAATACTCAAATATACGGAATCTTAATTTTGATGATATGAGAAATGACAATATAGTTAAACTTAATTTACTTAAGCGTATTTTTAAAAAACTGTGGGTATATTTAACACTTCAACTGATACAGTAGGTAGCTTGAACAAAATTAAAATAAATGTAATTATTACAATTATACTTGAAGGAAAATAACTTGCTTATTTATTTAAAAAACAAATAAAAGTCAAGGTTAATTAGCTTTGCGATTTGATTTTGGTTATTAAAAATGGCGTCAACTCTTATTTGTTAAATGTTAATCTTCATTTGAGCACCTTTCCGAGGAATCATTTAATTCATTTTCACTGTTTATAAGAAATTCATGCTTTCTTAGTTGATGTAAGACAAGACTATTGTGATTGTGAAAGGTTCCAACTAAACCGGAAGATGAAGATTTTGGAATGTGGTCTTTCTTGTTTTTTGCATTGTTCATTTTGTCTCAAATAATATTTCTCCTATAATCAATAATACAATAGAATTTAACATTAATAACAGCAAGTTTATTTTAACATTATTTACCGAACGTTTCAGATAGACTTAAAGTACAGAATTTAATATAATTTGGCCAATAGATCAAACCAGATAACTTCTATCTGACATTGGTAATAGTAGTAGTAATGAATGAAATTCTTTCTAAAATTACATCTTCAGCCCCAGAACCATCTGGAGAAAGGTCTCATAGTGTATGGAAATAATGCCATCCATATCGGTGTCATGCTGCCTGAAAGACGCGGTTAAAGTCTGCAAAAACCATAACATAAAATTAATTTTAACGGCTATTTCTTTAAAATACATCAATCCTGGAATTAGAAAAAGTCTTACATGAAGGGTTACGCAGCACTGAATGAAATCATCGAAAGCAATTGTTCCTCTGCCTTGTCGGTCAAATTTCTTCAACATCAGGTCAACAGTTTGTGGCGCCAGACGATACCCAAATGTTTGGAGAGCATTTTGCAATTCCGTACGATCAATGCTTCCAGAATTGTCTTGGTCAAACGACTGTTAATTATCACAAGTTTCTCATTTAGCTTTCAAGTCAAATTGCAAGTTTGCATTTTTGCCAATTATTATTTTAAAATTTACTAACCTTGAAACATTGTTGCCAGTCTGTCACGTATTTCCACAAGTGTCCAAATTCATCGAAACAGATTGTGCCTGAGTTGTCCTTATCGAACATTCCTACAGATAAATAAAATGATTCATAACAGTTTTTCATCCCGCTTATCTAAAGTAATGTTCATATTTAAAACAACTTTATCATCATTTTGCTTACCTATCATCATTCTAACCGTCTCTGGGTTGAAAGGTGTCCATGTCCCATTAGAAAGGGCTTGTTGCAACTCGACTGCATTTATGGAACCGCTTCTATCCTGATCGACTCTGTCAATTGACAAAACGTTCAATGTTTTATAACTTCATCTCTTATAATGATAAAGAAAACAAGTAGAGTGCAAGAAGAATTACTTTAAAATTAAGGGTTTGGAAACTTACCTTTGGAAAACCGAATACAGGAAGTTGCGGTCAGGCATGCCTGCGGGTGGTGCATTATAGTAAGCCATTTTCAGATGGCCTCACGAATTAGTTAAAAGATTAGTTTCTAAAGGTTAAAAATCTTGCGAGTAAAACTGGGTGGATGACGTGGCGGGACAGTAGGCGGGACGTGAGGCACTCGATTACTCGAATAAAAGTTCGCCTTTTGTTATCTACGTTAAAGTTAGTAAGTAAATAATCACCGTGAAGTATAGATCTTAAAACTTTAATTTTTTAAAGGGAAATAGCATCTGTTTTGTATAACTAAATTACTGTGTAAAAGCAGCAACCCAATTAGATTTGATTTTAGCATGGCATAAATGAACTTACCAAATGCAGAAAGTCCGAATCTGTATTGAGAAACACGTCACTTTCACTTTTCTGTGTTGTCGATTTCCGTTGTAATTTCGAACTGTCAGGCTCAGAATGATTTCTTGGTTTTAGTGGAATTTCTACAATTTGATGCGTGCTCAAACTTTAATGCACTAATGTTCGCTTGCAAAACACGAAATGGATGCAAATGCAAGGAAAAATTCTACTGTGTCACTTTTGACTTTTTCAGAAACAGGAACGATTTGCTTTCACTAACGTTAAACTTTGGCACAGATCAGATGCGACGGTCGAGTATTCGCCCTCCTCCCTCGTCCACAGTCAATAAGACTAATCGAGATTGCTCATCAAAATCAAACGTCACGTATTCGTACGTAGTAAAATACGTACGCAATGTAGAAGAATCAGTAAAAGTCACATTTCACATTTAGACACATCCCACATCGCATCGTGTAGTGAAGTGAATTTACTGAATTTGTGTTGTTTTGCTTCATGTCATCATGTGCACAAGCACAATTATGTACTTATATATGAACTAAAAACGTTTTGTCCAATACTACTATCAAAGCTCAGGAAGGAGGAGTAACGACAAGGACATCCGTTTTTATATCGGATTCTTGTATTACATGTGGACATTTCTGTATTTGCAGATGATATGATTATCATACACTTGCCTATGCCTTCTTGTCTGTGAGAGTCTGCTGAAGAGATGCGTCTCTTTGAGTTGTATTCCCTTTTTTCTAACTGAACATTACCAAGTACCAATTCGTCCAATACCATTACCAAGGACCATTGCGATTTGTATTCATCAGGTGGTTGCTTCTTCCAAATCCTTACTGCATTGCAGATTTTGCATCATCAATTCATCATCATCATCATACGCAGCATCAACATAGGCCCAATCTTCTAATATATTAGTATGTACCAGACCAGGTAATGGCTTTTGTATTTGTAAGAAATTGTAATAAGAAGAAATACGAATTAGAATTAGACTCGAAGAGATTGTGTATGAATCATTATGAATTCGTGGAAATTAGGCTGACGGAGTTGGAGACCGAATAGCACAGTTGGAGTTGATTGTTCATGTTTCATGTACATAATATCTACTAGTCTAACATTGACAAAAATCAGTGTTAAATAAAATTAGCATTTTGCAAGAGTTTGTAGTACATTCTTAATGAGATGATCAACTGCTTTTTAAACTTTAAATTGATGGAAACTCATCCAACTCCAACTCAATTTCTCAGATAGCTTCATTGACGCAAACTCGCACGCACAGTGATATGACACTAAAAAAGCAATAGATTGCCTATAGAATTCTCTGATAAGGATTTTAAAATCTGCATTTGGTGAAATCCAATTGCTAATTTTTACCAAGCTTTACTGTAACAAAGAGTAAAATTGGTAGGTAAAATTGGATTTATGCCAAAATACCTAGATTTTGTAGATGAAGATCACGGACAACTTCGTCCGTTTGCCGTGCCCAATAATTTCTCACAATGCCCCATTATTAAATAATGACTTACCTAAATATTTAACATCAATTAACAACCGACTGAACACTCTTAAAATCTACGTTGCTGCATATCTAAGGACCGGAAGGACGGAAAACTAGAAATATTAGAAAATCGGAAATCTGCTAGCCCTGACGCAAGGGAGCTGTTCAATTCAAGTTCAAACGGAAACTATTCACACGTCACTTTTAAAGTAATACTGACGTGTGTGTGCGTTTCATGTTTTCTGACGCGCTATGTACAATTGTATAACTTTTTAACCATTACCATTATTACCACCCACTCCCATGAAAAATCCGTTTTACCTAGATTAGAAGAGTTCTTATATTTTCCTTTTTAATTAGGAATAGGGTTATTTCTTTTATGTGGACGTAGATTATGAGTGGGAACGCAACCTATTATAAGAACGTCCAAGAAGTGAATTAGATCAGACTTTGAAATTGAAAAAGCTCACGTTTTAACGTTTATTTAAGCTTGTGAGTCTTGTGACATGAATACCACATGCAAGGTCTTGGCTTCGTCATCGTAATACGACACGTCACCGTTTCAGTGACTGACTGCATACTTTATAATTATCCGTCAAATACGTCACCGTTTGTTACATGCACATGACGCATTGACGCGCCAGGATAGCAGTAACGATATGTATAAATATTGATATGGTTGATGGCTGATTGTGCTTGTAATCTGCTAAATCTGTAATTACTAATTAATACCTGACTTGAAAAACATTTTTATGCCTTGTTAATCGAAAAATTTGCTAAATAAGACTTTATTTTTAAAAATAAAATGGTTTACTTCGCTTAATTACAATACAGTTACAGAACAGACATGAAATTCATTATAAACTATAGCTAACTATTTTCGATGGCTTCGGTAAAAACAGGGTAAAATGTGAGCACATTGAGTTTAACAGATCACTGAAACGACGATCCTCGCAATCAGTTCACAAGGTTAAGGAAAAGGAACAAGAAATGTTCGTATTGGATTGTTATAACGCCACGACGTTCCGGATCTAGTTGTTTGAATGCCTCTGTGAGATTCTGCAATACAAATGATATGGTAATCATAAGTCACGGAATTTTCTAATCTAATTTTTATCGCACAAATTCAAGTCAAAGAAAAGAACCTACACAGAGCATGAGGCAACATTGTATAAAATCGTCAAATGCTAGGGTTCCTCTTTTTTGTCTGTCGAACTTTTTTACCATTAAATCGGTTACGTTTGGACTGATGCGATATCCAAATGCTGTCAATGCGTGATGAAGTTCGTTAGAATCGATAAATCCCGAATTATCCCCATCATAACTCTGGAAACACACCTGCCAATCCTAAAACATTTGTAAGCCATCCACATTACAGTTACATTAGTTAGCGTTCTCAAATGACGAACATGTCACCAAACACCGTATCACTTATGTTATCATTCTCGTCTTCTCAATCTCAAAGTATGTATATACCTGAACATATTTCCACAATGCTCCAAATTCTTCCAGCCGTATTGTTTGGGAACCTCGATGGTCAAACATTTCTGAAAATACGAACTTATTTGTCAGAATAAATACGCAAAACTATTTGACTTAAATTGGTGACCTTCATGTTAACTAAAATGTATGGGACTGCTTCATACTTATCATGAGCTGAACAGTTTGAGGATTAAATGGCACCCAGGTTCCGTTTGACAATGCTGATGCCAACTCCTCTGCATCAATTTCCCCATTATTATCCTTGTCAACTCTAATGAAATCAGAAGCAACGACCGGTTTGAGTCATAGTATGTAAGTGTAACTGAAATGGGGTTTGTTTTTTTAGAATTAAAAGCTCACGCCCGGAAAATCGCTGCAAGTTGTTGAAAATCAATGGGAGGTGGCTGGGAGGGCGCAGTTGCATTTGACACCATCCTGATTGTATGTATGTAATTGTCGACTAGCCCTCTTTTTTAAATGTTTAATGACTATATAAGTAGTATTTATTATGACTCACACTTTTACTTTTACCCCTTATAACGGGGTTACACGTTTTCCTTCTATAAGGTATTTACTATTGATTTGTCCAGTCCAATACCACATGTTATGGTTTGAAATATTAAAATTTTTCGAGCATTGAAGCTTGAGCAGTGGAATCAATTCTGAGACAAAATTTGTAGGTTCATTAATTTCTCAGGCACAAACACCTTTTTTCTTAAGGCTTTTGTTTTGATGAAATTTTGTATTAAATACGGTGTATTTGATATGAAAAGAAAGTAAGGTTCAGCCAATATATGTAAGTATAGATCGCAATTTGCGTCTTCCTATTTCGAATCCGAGCTGGTTTAATCTATTCAATGTAAATGTATATTGGAATTGGAAGCCTCCTTTAGTCATTGCTTTATGCATAATACAACTAGGAACGTAAAGGGAAGTGAATGTTCGGACGGAAGCGAATCGCAGAGACGTGATATACACAACCATTGCATGAATTGAATTCTATATTTATCCCAGGCAAATGTTCATCAATGTTTCTGATGAAATGAGTAATTGACATTTTGTGACCGGAGAGACACCGGAAGAAGCACGATTCGAACATCAAGAATGTAACGAAACGCACAATTAATATACTGTCCACCGAATCATTCAAATCTATAGAAGATAGTGGAAACGATGATGTAATGATGAATAGGTGTTTTTAATCTTTATTCCACTGTACATGTTTTGTACAAAAAGATCAAACTAGTCTGGTGTAGGAATCAATTTTAAACAGGTGAGCACACTTTGATAGAAACTAAAAAGAATACACTTTGAAAAATACTGCAACGAAGTTTTTTAACTCCTTTACCAAACATCACGCCCGGAATGTCATCATAATACACTTCAAGTGTATGAAGTAGCACTGACGATAATTTAGATTGAATCTAAAATAATTGCATAACTCCATACGATATTACATAATATGCTTTGTTCTTCGCGACATTCTAACCACCTCATTATTAATATACTTAAATGAACTGCTTAATTATATTATTCTAGGTACTTGATATTTCGGAAATTGAATATAACCTAAAATATCTGTTTTGCAATCGTCATACTTCTTGTACAAACTTTTTATATGTACCTTTGTGATCCGATACTTTAGATTGAATCCATTTAATAATGGAAAAGTTTGGATTCTGTTTAGAATACAAGTTTAGATAAATACCCAAAACGACTAGAAGACCGGAATATACATAGTGGAACGTGAAGGGTTTTGAAAATATCATGAACGATAGAACTATAGAGACTGCTTTTCGACATGTCGTAACGGTAACGGCCGCAAATGCACCACCGGTCCGGACTAGTTGCAACACAATTTGGACGCCTATGTATCCCGTTAAAGAGAAAATGAATCCGTATCCGTATGTCTCCACAACATGCTGCGAATGCGAAAGTGAAAATGAGTTTCTTTACATTCTTGATGATAATTTGAGTTACAAAAGTGGCGTTAGAATTTGCTTACTTTAGAGCATATGGATGCGGCAGGAACTAAATCACCTCCAATCACAAGATAAAAAAGAATGTATACAATGCCAATGGCATATGAATATAAGACAATTTCCGCATTTGAAGCTTTGTACTGCTTCATTGCCTTTTCTTGCACATTGCCAATCACAGCATCACAGAAAAGGGCACTGCTGATCATCACTAAACCTGCAATTAAAAATGATGCCATAAGACAAACGTTTCTGTATATGCATTCATTTTATTTAACTGTGGTCGAACAAACCTATAGTGTCGAAGACGGGTGACACTTTGGAATCGGCCAACGTGAACCAAATGAGACCAATGCACATCATGAATGCAGCGCAGTAATCCAAAGGTGCATATTTCTTCCCTTGAATCAGTACTGAACCAACCAAGACTGGGATTAATTTGCAACATTTAAAAATAACTTGAGTGGGATAATTTAGATGTCCCAATGATGCATTGGAGAATCCCATAGTTCCAACAGTGAGTAATGCAAATAAAATGTACAGTTTCATTGGTATTCTGAAATAGATAAATAAAAAGCATCAGAAAGTGTGACTAATGACTGGTCGCAGACATTAAATGTTTCATCACAGCATAATTACCTTCTTGTTCGGTCATTTCTCAGTCTCGTCTCTATTAACCCGAAAACTGTATAAAAGCAAAACTGGATAAATGTAAGATACCATCCATAAGGCTTAAACTCTGCCAAGGTAAAGATCAGCTCCTGGATGAGTCATGTAAGGACAAAGGAAACATTTAATTGCACGTTTCAAAGTAACAGTAGACATTTAGGTTAATAGTCAAAAGTCAAATACATAGCTGACCTGGAGATAACCATAAAGAAGAAAAAATACAAAGACACCAATTGAGCAAATGATAAACTGTAGTTGCTTGCTCAGATGGCCAATGCGAAAGCAGAGAAATTTCGCATCTTGCTCTGAATTTGTAGGTGCCATCTTCGATCTTGAAGAAGAGGTATTAAATAGGTGAAATTTTATTAATGATGAGTTATCATTGATAACCCTAATTATCCATTTGTACACTATATGAATGGTAGGTTTGGCACTGCCTACCAAACTGTCCACTATCCCTTCCTTTTATTAGTTGGGCCGACTCAAATTGAGACCATTGAACCTGTGATGTGATATAAGAAGAGTTAAAAATCAATTTGACTTGACTTATTAACCATATAGTTCAAAAGCAAATATGATTTACAAACTAACAAATTATACATAGATATGTTTGTAATTACATTTACATGCTAATCATTGACAGAAGTTTCACAATTTAGGATATAGAAGGGTTATTATAATTCAATCCAGTTTAGGTTAGGATGTCTTTAAAAACTAAAATTGTCTTTTAACGGGGACCCAAATCGATGCTTTTTCAAGTAGACGAAATCGCTTATCGTAAGAAATTTTCTTCTTATACGAATATCAATAAACTCCGAAGCCTGAAAGATTTTGATTTCCGTTAAGGCTCAAATAATCAGTCACTGAGAAGTCTGAGAACTCAGATTTTTGACACATCACAAGTTGTGATTACAACTTTCAACTTGTGCGATTTGGATGTATTGATGCTCCATATATGTAAAATGGACCGTTTGTATGATTTCGCCATACTAGTCAGCTATTATTTATTTAACCATCATTTTTGTTTGGAAACATATCAAAACAAAAATAAACCGTTATTCAATAAAAACCGGCATATAAAAACCGTATTTGCCTTACACTGATAAAGCACGATAAACATGAAGGGCCGAGTTACAATCTTACAATGCTTCCCATATAGAATTTTTTTCTCATGTTTTTATCCCGATGCGATGGTAAAGCAATGTGGTGGTGATGTGTACATGTTTCTTTTGGACAGGTTTTTGCAACGCTCCAACCAAGTCCAAGCTGTACCAGAGGACAGACGAAACAGGAGAAACCATAAATTGCAATTCAATATAAAACTTTGGTACTTTTTCTATTGTGTAGAACATTATCATACCCATGCAATAATAGTAAGTGAATTTAATGCAATGTGGAAAATGTGGATATGAAAGTATCAGATGAGATCACCGCGCCGCGAGTCTGTAACTTCACGGTAATAAAAATCAGATTTAGACCAAGCTTTTTAAATAAACTACAAAAGAATTCGCAAACAAAGAGTTAACCACGGTCGGTGGCACACGAGTTGTGTGACACGACACGTGTTTTTAAAAGCACCTAGCTCTGTTTAATTAAATTGTTATGATAGGTGAACATTCGGCAATCTACAAGTGACATAATACAAAAAAGTAAACAATTTGACATTTACCTTTATTATTATTAAAATCCTCATATTTCCGGCCGGCGGTTATTTTAATCAGTTTCTGACAATCTGTCGTTTTAAAGGTAGAAAAAAAGATACTGCTGTGGTCAGTTTTCTTTGAACTGTGAATTACCGACAACAGTTATTATTTATATTGATAAACATGAGCGTGTTGGCGAAAGCTTTTCTTCGCCCAACGTTTCTCGCGGCTTTCAAAGAATGTCAGCAAGTGCCAACAAAATCTTTTAGGTCAAGAAATGTCGTCGGGATTCTAGTCAGCTTCCAAAAGCATTACGGATCTTCAGGAGCGACGAAGTTCAAAGCAGCGATTCTGAATCGTGTGAATGAGCCACTTGTCATCCAAGAGTTACCGAGAAAGTCTTTGAAACGAGGTGAGGTCAGAATTGGGGTCTACTGTTGTGGTATCAATTCCATTGACCAACTGACAGTTACCGGCGATGTTGATCAGCCACCCACGTTACCTGCCATACCTGGGTATGAGGTGTCCGGAGAGGTTCTAGAAGTTGCTGAAGGTGGCGAGGAGTGCCAAGGACTGAAACCTGGTCAGAGAGTCATAGGAATGCATCCAGACTTCCAAGGAGGTTTTGCTGAGGAAATGATTATTTCCGCAAAGGTAACCTTCTTACATTAAACTATAAAGTCTTCAATGTCGTATTAGGATATTATATGGAAATCATATTTATATTTTTTAAATAGGATGTTTGGCCAGTAAACAATTCCTTAAGTTTTGAGATCGGGGCTACCTTAGTTAATTCCTACGCCACAGCGCTGATAGCGTTATCTAGAAGAGCTGGAGTGAAGCAGGGGGACAGTATTTTAATCACAGGGGCTGGCGGAAGACTGGGCCTTGCAGCGGTAGATCTGGCGGCAAATGTTTATCGCTGTAAAGTGATAGCTCTTTGTGCCTCGGATGAAAAGGCTGATGCGGTAAGGGAAAGGGGTGCCTTTGCCACCATTATTGAAGGGAAGCAAGATCTTGTAGCAGAAGTTAAGAGGGCCAACGATGGCAAAGGTGTCAATATTATTATAGATCCCGTGGGGGGCGACGTTTTCAAGAGAGCCGTTCAATGGTATTAATTCAAAGCATTAATTAATTGAAGTTTTACACAATTTACAAATGATGCACTTTATTTTTTAACTGTTACTTATTGATCATTTTGTCAATAGTGCTGAGGAGGAAGGAAAGGTTGTTGTATTAGGATTTGCTTCCAAACGAATTCAACAAATTGGTGCAAACCAACTGCTCGAGAATTCTTTCAGCGTCATTGGAGTCTCTTTGGATCAATACAGGAAAAAACAATTCGATGTTTACCGAGATTCCATAACGGAAATAATTGAAATGGCCGATGAAAATCTAATCAAACCATACAACGCCAAACACTACCCATTGGAAAAGGTTAACGAAGCTTTGGAAAGGTTGAAAGATCCGAAGACAATTGGAAAATATGTTATCGACATTAAATAAAGTCGCGATTAAAAACCGTTACCAGTATAGATATGATAACGAAAGTATAACAAACGTCTTAGTAATTAAATGCAAAAGTAACTTTTAGTTGTAATGTCAATTTAAAAGATTTCAAGTTTTTAAAAGGCTGTGCTTTCGATTGTGTAGTTTAATTTTGTATGTCCAGATTCCAATTTATTAAATATCTTACTAACAAAGAGAGAAACAAATTAAAGCGCAATTATACGTCCAATATTAACATCCAAATCTTCAAAAGAATCAAGCGGATTTTTTTTAGGAATATTATTTGTTAGGCATTGATTATAATATAATACTCATAATCATAATCATAATCACGGCGTTTGTTGCAAATTGAAATTGCAAACTTGATTAATATTTAGTAAATATATTTTGTCCATTATTTATGTTCCAGCAGCTCGCTCAAAAAAAGTTTACTGCTGATTTCCACAAACCAAATGCGTGCATCTTCAGGGGCTTTCTCTTACATGAATGCTTTCACTGACTTGCATAGCCTACCGTTACTGGATGCTAACCGAACATTGGTGCTAAAGTTGTCATGGGTTCTCCAACAGTTATCATGGATTTAAAAGTAACTTTCGGTGGTGATAAAAATGGCGAATTTGGGAAGATGACTTAAAATCAGTGACAGTGAAGATTTTCGAACAACTTCCGTATTTCGTCTTTTTTCTAACATTCTATGACTTTTTTAACAACCGTGGGCGGGTTGACACATTTTGTTTGACGAAACTAAAAGTCTCGCCTGTGTAGATTGAGACAGCTGAAATAGTCATGTCTGGGCTAGAAGTGGACGAAAACGATGTTTTGGACACCCAAAACTTGGAAGATCTGTACAGTTGGGTTGACGTAGTTCCTTTGACTAGACCAAAGAAGCACATTGCCCGTGATTTTTCCGATGGGGGTTAGCACAATTTTAGTCACATGCATGCACGATGCTTAATGTTTAGTTTAGTATAGTTTACTCATTTCTTTTACTACTTTCTCTTTGTAGTGTCGGTTGCAGAAATTGTTCACTATTACCTTCCAAGAATGATTGAACTCCATAATTACGTGAATGCAAACTCGACCAGCCAGAAGCGCATCAATTGGAACATGCTGAATAGGAAAGTGTTTGTGAAATTGAACCTGAAGTTGAGCGATAAAATTTTGGACAATGTCATTGAAGCCAAGCCTGGAGCAATCGAGCAGGTATTGTGGGACTTGAGAAAGAAAATCAACGACATCGGCCCGAAGACCCCCACCGTCGGCCTTGGATCTCGCTCCAACACTCCAAGTAAGCTTACCGTCACCGTGAAAGGAAAATCTCCTGCCAAGTCTCCCGCACCTAACAAATTCCAATTCGGGAAGAAAGCGCCTACTGCGGCATCGCCCCCTCAGCCAAGTCGTGCTTCAGGAAAACCCCAAGTACCAGCGGTTAAAGGGACAGAGAAACCTCAACAAGACGGAAGTTCTTACAGTGCTGGCCTGAAGGATGAACTGTACCAATATGATCGGAATGTGAGCACTACTAACAACTCCCCGGGATCAGAAGTCAGTGGAAACGGAGGAATATCTTCAGACCCGACCACTCAAGGGATTGACATCAATGCTAACAACAGCCAGGATCCGTCAACCCTCCCTCCAGCACATTTGATTTACAAGGGCCACAAAATGGTACCGGTCATGCTGTTGGAAATTAAAAACAAGCAGATCCGTGACTTGCAGCTCGTAGTTAATAGTCTTCAGAAAAAGGTACTGATAAAGTCCAGTTTAGGTGCCTGGGACAATATTTAACATCATGCCAATCAAGATTTCAATCCGAGATGTGCATTATTTATTCTTCTGTATAGGTAACTTTCCTTGATAACCTCATTCAATTGAAGGATAACCGTGTTGAA
>VYYJ01001999.1:0-24868 GCA_021029165.1 Cyphoderus albinus
TGCAGTTATTTACCAAAATAAGGAATTGAAAACACGAAGGCGGAACAAACCCGCTTTCAATTCCTATAATTTTCTGTTTCCGCACACGAACAAAGCAGAATCGCAGCCACAGCCACCAATTTCTTTTCAAGCAAGCTTTTCTCTTAGATACCTCCACTTTACAATAGAGTTTTTGCTGTTCCTTCATTTATTGAACGCTATCTGTAGATCAGCTATGCAATGCACCTGGAACTGAACGACATAAAATCTTATTGCATAAAAAATGTCCCAGCTTTTGAGTAAAATTCAGTGAAAAAAACAGAAATTTTCCTTTTCTTCATGTTTAATTTAGTGAAATTTGCAAACAAAATGTGTTTGTTTTTCTACAAACGTCTTTAATCCTCTTTGCTCAGTCGTAAATTTTCAAAGTGATGCATAAACAAGAAGCGGAATATCTTCAGCGCGAACATCGGCCATGAACAGAGCTGTCACGTCAGTTCATAGGCAGGTTGAAAACAACCGAAAAAAACAGTTTCATGGTGTTTACATTTACTTCAAGTGCTCAGCTCACTTGCACGTGCCATTCGTTCCTTGGAGTTGAAACCAGTATTATCCGGATTCTTGCTCCGTTTACATTGTGCGTCTTGCTTTAAAGTCGGAGTAGAGTAGGAATAAGGCAGAAGGAAAGAAATTTAAGTTTGGGTCTTACAGCCAAAGTTTTTGGTTACTCGGTGCACATGTTCTTACATAACAACATGGTGAAATTGTTCACGCGTAAAGCATTGGGGAAAGAGGTTAGTAACTCCGGCCAGCGATATGAATATCATTAAAGCTCTAACCCTAGCATTTTTCTTATATAGAATTTCTGCGTTGCTAACTATTGTATGGCGAGAGAAGTGGAGCTGTACCAGAGGACGTTCAGTACATTTGCACCTAGGCTTCGAGGTACACTTGCACCGAACGAGAGTTACTCGTTGCTTAGATTTTCGCGATGATGATGATGCACTCTATTCTAGAATATAATCCTCTTTGTCCCGAGTCCCGAGGATGAGTAAAATATGTTGGAGCTGAATATTTTTTTACTCTCGTCCTCCTTCGAGTTCATCATCGTTGATCTCCATTGCTGATTTAAGAAAGAGAAGAAACTCTTACGTATAACGGTTCTTTGTTCATCTTCGCAGAAAGAAGTTACAGAGAACAGCGTGTGCTGAATTTAGTCAAAGTTTATGTCAGATTATGTCACTCATCATCGTCAGTCTTCTCAGAGTAACAAAAGACAGGGCAATCTGGACTTAAGCTGGCGGTGGTGAGTGGGTGTTACTCGACTCAACTTTTCCATCGCCAGCTATTAAATTATAAAGTCTCCTTGTGCGTCACTTCGCAGTTAGGCATTGAGCGCATTTTTCCTGATTAATATTGTATAATGTTATTTTCCTCCAGGAATGAGAAAGTCAAACTTTGTAAGATGTTATGTTATGTTGCTCATTCAACTAAAAATTCCGATAAGGAATATTGATTGATCTGCTTTGTCAAAAATTATGGAGAAATGTTATTGAAATTTAAAATATCCGGTTCGTAGGCTTTTGAAAAGAATTTTTACTCCGAAAACGGTAAAAGCTCGAAAATAAAATGCGTCACTGTAAATTCCGATATATGTAGGAAAATTTGCTCACGCTTTCTTTGTATAGATAGTTGCTGCGTCGCAGAATGTGGACTACTTCAAAAGATGTTCGTTTAAGGGAAAATTTGTTGACCTAATGACTAAAATGTAATTTTATTTAACAAGCTACAAGTGTAGGTGTTGTTTGCGCTGGTGTTTTGCTTTTGAAGGTTTTTCCTTTCCCCAACTCTGAAACTCATTGCTCTCATCAGGAATTTACCTACAAAAGGATTCAGACATTTTATGGCAAACAAACACTTGTCGACAAAGGCCGGAAACCTCTCCTGCTTTGTACAAGTGTCAACGGGTCTATTTACATAAAGGCATATTTTTACATCGTGTGCTCGTACTATAATTAAAGTAGACGTTCGTATCGCTGAAAAACACATACATAGCATCAGTTAAGCATAAGTTTGTGTTTATTGCGAAAGGAACTGACACACTCACACACTGCTATTTTTAGATGGATAGGAACTTCACAAAAGTGTTCTTTTGTTCGTTTCCTCTTCCATCTCTAATTGAATTGGTTCCATTCCAGCGGATTACTGTTATGGACCGGGTGGTCGTGGGAGGAAATGAGAAACGTGCCGAACTTTCACGGAGCTATGCAATGAAAAAATTCTCGGCCTTTTGTAGGGTTTAGAGATGAAAGTATTATTAGATTCCACGTTTCATTCGCCATTGACCCATCTTTTCATTTCATTCATTCTTTAGTAGTTGGCTTATTCATGAAATCTATTTATGGATATGGAACGTAGAAAACTGCTGTGGAAAACGAAAAACCTCACAGTGGATCACAATATGACTGAAAATGGAATCGATTTGTACAAGAAAGGTCGGGGCCGTTTAAAACGTATTTTATCGACTCGTTTATTTCATTAATTTTACATTACATTATTACAGTACATTTAAACAAAAATAGTTTTATCCTACTCATACAACTCAGACTTACGATTACGAAGTAATGAATTTATTTAAACGCGAATTTGAAAAACACGGAGAGTCCCTCCACCGAGGAGTGAGACTAAATATGTATTTATATTGAGTGCTCTTTCAAATATGGAAAGTGTTTATTTTAGAGCTACGATTTATTCTAGTACATAACGATAAAAGGCGAGATTAAAATCAATTATCTCCCCGTATTCTTTTAGTGCTTATCACCCGTGATAATATGCATGATTGTTTATCAGAGTTTACTCGTGCGTGGTAGTAAAAGTAACCCAATGTGGCGTGGCACGAGGGACGAATTTGAGTCTAGTCTAGCTAGTACCTAAGCAAACAGTCTAAATAAAAGGTTTACGTGCTTTATTACGCTTCAACTTTTACTATTTACTTACCTCTACCGTAAAATAAATTGGAATTTGTTATGATTATAATGATATCAATTAAGGTAGGGTAGGTAGGTTAGGATATAAAATCGGTGTAGACTAAAAATAAAAAAATGAAAATTGAACTAGATCAAAATTAAAGTTTTTGCATTACGCATTTTTCACCCTTGAGATTTTGGCTTGTAGGTTGCTACACATTTTTTCAAGAATTTCGAGTATCTCTCCCCCTCCTCGCATGTCGGCTGCTGTGAGCTGGCTTCAGCAATCTGTGATGGTGGGGTGGTGGTAGCAAATTTGGGGAGTTTCGGTGCTTGCTGCAAATTAGTATTGGGTGATGCTGATGGAGCTTTGCTTCCTGTTGGAAGTGGCAGGAGTCTTCTCCGCTTCACGCTCTCCAAAAGGGAGGGTCTCCTGCTCGTCAATGGCTCTTGCTCACTACTGGGAATCGAGTTAAGCTCTGCGTCAGAAGACACCGGAGCATGATCCGTTTCGTTGTTTCCTGTTGCAGTTGACACAGGCGCTGCTCCATTTTCCGGTGTAGCGACATCCTTGTTATCACTTGATAATTGTTCTGGCTGTGGTGATGATTTCATGATGGAGCTTTGCTTCCTGTTGGAAGTGGCAGGAGTCTTCTCCGCTTCACGCTCTCCAAAAGGGAGGGTCTCCTGCTCGTCGATGGCTCTTGCTCACTACTGGGAATCGAGTTAAGCTCTGCGTCAGAAGACACTGGAGCATGATCCGTTTCGTTGTTTCCTGTTGTAGTTGACACAGGCGCTGCTCCATTTTCCGGTGTAGCGACATCCTTGTTATCACTTGATAATTGTTCTGGCTGTGGTGATGATTTCCCCCGAGGCCGGAGCATTCTCGGTGGGATGATGTGCTTTCTCGCGTTACTTCCGGGTTTCTGACTGTTTGAGCCTGGAGATGAGGTCGTTTTATCTACAGGCTTCCTGGCAAGCAATCTCTTAGCTGCGACTTGTCTGTTCTTTTGAAGTCTTTCTATTGGAGAAAGCGGCTTTTCCGTTTCGGCTTCCGGTTTGCTGTTATCTGGGATTTCTTCCGCTGTCGTTGTTGTTGGAGTGCTGGTGGATGATACAGTGGCTTCCCGTTCAGTGGATGCTGCAGGCAGAGTGAAGTCACTGTCGCTAATTTCGGGTTCATCAGGTTCGAAGCTGGATCTGGAACTGAATTGATTGCTAGCTGGCTGCTGTGGTCTTTTCTCTAGGGTGGTTTGTACGCTGGATGAACCACCAAGAACATTGTCAAACTGGTACAAGTCGGAAAGATTAGGCTGTTGTGGCTGAGGGATCATGCTATTTATAAAATCGTTTGGATCGATTGGCTGGGGCGTTGTGAATGGATTGTTGAAAGTTTGAATTGGAGGAATTTCAGGAGAAAGCGTACTAAAGGGTCTTCTCGATAATGATGACAGACCGGTTAGAACTGGGCCAGGACCGGAAATTGCCTCTGGATAATTTCCTGGCACTTCTACTGCAACTGGGTTTCTGAGAAGAATTTTTCCAGAATTACGGGCGGGTTGAAGAATGGGCTGTTCCTCCTGAATTTCATAAGCTGGAGCTCTTGTCACAGGGGAGGACCTACGAGGCGGGGATGGAGTGACTACGACTCGAGGATCGATTGGCTGGGGCGTTGTGAATGGATTGTTGAAAGTTTGAATTGGAGAAATTTCAGGAGAAAGCGTACTGACGGGTCTTCTCGATAATGATGACAGACCGGTTAGAACTGGGCCAGGACCGGAAATTGCCTCTGGATAATTTCCTGGCACTTCTACTGCAATTGGGTTTCTGAGAAGAATTTTTCCAGAATTACGGGCGGGTTGAAGAATGGGTTGTTCCTCCTGAATTTCATAAGCTGGAGCTCTTGTCACTGGGGAAGACCTACGCGGCGGGGATGGAGTGGCTACGACTCGACTGAGACCCCTTGGAGGCGGGTGTCGTCTTACCCCGCGTCCGGAGCCACTGTATTCATTTACAAGAGTTTTAGGAAATGGAGGTGCGACTGCGGCCCCAAAGAATTCTTGATTGTTGTAAGACAATCCTGAGCTGACCTCTCTGAATGGTACGGAGGAAGAAGTTGTGGTGGGACGCTTCCTCCTCCTTTTGCCAGGCCTGGAAGTTACAGGAACCTCATTTTCGGTGAGACGTCCAGACACGCTTTGTTGCGAATGGGTAGGTCGTGGTCTCAAAACAAAACCTTGCTTTGCTTCACGGATTGTTGGCCTGGTCTCAACATCGATTACCTGACCAACTTTTATGAACATGGGAGGCTCAGTTGCAACAATAATTGTGGTGACTGGCGGTGCCTCTTGAGTGGTAGTTGTGGTAGGACGACCCGGGCGTCTCCTGTGGGCAGCAGGAGCTGGAGACTCATAAGAACCTTGAACCGGTGATGTTGTAGCGACTTGGCCACGACTGACAAAGCTTGGCTTATGATTGATACGGCTGATGTTGAAAGGTCTGGATGGTCTGATTACCCGCTGAGGTTGTTCGAGTTCTTCGCTAGAAATGTCGTAGGATGAAGCAGTGGAAGTGGTTCTGGGTCTCTTCACCAGGTTTCTTGCTCTTGGTTGTGAAGGTGGAGGTGGCAGGCCGGTGCCGCTGTCGCCTTTGCTGTTGATGTGCCTTGTATCAAGTCCAGCTTCGTGAATGTGCTTGTTAGCTGGTGGATTTCTTCCTGGGTGTCTTCTTGGGACAGGTCGCTCGGGAAGCGGGGCATTGTCAAATTGAAAGGTCGTAGTTGGTGCTGAGAGGGTCGTCGTAGCTCTACCTTCAGGATTTGGTCGTCTTCGGCCGTGCGGGCGAGGCTGAGGCGGCTCGCCTTGGAAGGTTACAGATGGGATTTCATTGAGGCTGCTATCAATAGCGGAATGTCGTTGGAGGATTCGTGGCGACAAAACCGGTTTCTTGGGTCACCGCTTTGTAGACGCTCGGCCTATTTCTTGACCTTCCCTGCTTGGCATCAGAACTGGTGGCTGAAGGTCGCGATCTGCCAAAACTCGTGTTTACAATTTGTCGAAATGGATTGAATGGCACTGGGCTTCCTTGAAAGAGGTCATTATTTTCGTTGACGACTGGCGCTTTTTTCTGCTTCTCTGCCAAAGACAGTGATCGGTCTTCTCGTTTTCCGCTTTGTGAACGTTGGGCGTTGCGTGGTCGTTGTTGGGCGCTCCGGCTCAATGAAGTAGGATTGAGCGGCTGTCTCCAACACGTCAGACTGTGCAATATTCGCAGGAGCACGCAAATAATGATTTACATTCGGATTAGCTCCTCTGCCTGGTCTGATGTTCATGAAATCGAGAACGTGTCCCCTGGGTGTAAGGAAGCCGGGAAGTTGGTGGGAGGCGAGAGCTCCATCTCCATAGTACACGGAGGAGGCAGCGCCAGCCAAGTCGTTGGGTTGATGAAAGAACACGCGACGGTTACGGTTGACAGGCCGAGATGGAGGATAGTGGTGGTAGTAGTACGGATCGAAATATCTGTAACTTCGCCTGCTGAAACCGAGAGGGGACCCGTTTGAGAAATCACCAATGCCCAGCAGTAGACATGTGACCACGATTTTGTAGAAAGTTCCACTTTGACTGATCATTATGACCTGTCACGCTGTCAGCGTAAAGGTTGTATTACGCTGCCTTCAGCACCACACTTTGAACGATAATTTCCTTTGTTTCTGAAATACACGGAAAAATATCGGAATAAGAAATGAGCGTGCAATTAAATTTTGCATACAAATTAGATCCACTTTTCAACGAAGGTTACGCTATGCGGTTATTGTAAAAATTGGCAAATCATTCGGCAGCAGCATGATGTATGACATTACACTTCCACTTCCACTTACATCATTCATCAAAACGTCACGAGGTGTGCCCTTATTAATTTCAGTGTTTAAAATTATATCATATTATTTGTTATGAATAGCATTATTTTAATTGAAGGTCTCATAAATATGGAAATTAGCAGGTAGGTACGCAGCATTTCATATTTAATTAGGGAGAGCATTAAAATGTCGTCTTGCACTATTTCCAAGATCTAAATGACAACCTGTGCGCAGATAAGTATTAAAAGACACTTGATTCTCGATATGTGCAACTAAAGTAGAGAGATTGATCGGTTGAGATCGTATCGAGTCATCTCATCTTGAAATTACCAGATATCGACGGGTTATCTTTGACATTATCTCCACAATTCAGGCATGGCGATAAAAGGTTGAGTAGATGATGGGGCTGCGCACGTCGGTCGACTGCGACTGACTGACAGACCTGGTACAAATTTACTACAACTGCAGTGACACCTTACTGTAACAGGGTAATAATTGAATGTAACAAGCAAACTCGTTTTCGAGTGATAAATAAATACCTAACTTGAAACTTTACGGCTTTTTAATGTGAGTCTTTTCGAGCCTTATACAAGTTGCGACCTTTTAGGCACGAGCCACCTGTCTTGAATGAATGTCATTGTTACATTACATCAGCTCTGCTAACAATTTGTATGTCTCAGATAAAAATTGGGCGGTGGTAGTAAACGAGGTAGGTCCTTAATGATCACTCATGCAAACTAGAAATCAAATTGTAATTGTAGACATTTATTTTCATTCATCTCTTCGAAAAATACAAACATGCAAACAGTCGACTCCCCAACCACAATTTACAGTTTGTTAAGTGAACACAAATGAAAACATGGCGAATTTTAAAAATTACTCCATAAATAACTTTTTGTGCGTGCTTCCATTTCGATTGTTGTCTGTCTGCGCGCCATATAATAACTGTCGTGCTAAATATAGAAAAAGAAAAATGCCTACACTGATTTGTCAATTTGATTTTGATTATCTGGCTGGCTTAATTTATCGTGCTTGTCACACTTTTGAAAAAGAAAACATTCGTGACATTGTGTGGTTACATCGTTTTCAACTATTTCAATCGTCTTACTTTTTAACTCGCTCAGCCTAAAAAGAGGGTAAAAAATTCTGGGTGAAGCAAAACAAACCTACCTTAAATAAATCTCTCTAATTCACTTTACAATTCACGTTCTCAATTCTACAAAAAAAAATATTCCTCACACAGCCACAAAAAGCTAAAAGAAATAAATTTCGTAGAAAAAAATCAGAAAAATTGACAAATCAATAATTGCATAAATCACAATCGAATATTAATTATCTCTCACTCTAAAATGCATGCTTGAGTACACTGCTTGATTCATGTTCATGTAATTTGGGGTAATTACTCCAAATAGTAAATAGCTGCAGATGTCGAAGTCTTAATTAATGATCTCAACTCAACGCCTTGTGTGGTGGAAATGTTTAAATTAATCATGAATAACTCCAATTCTACTCAAGTATCATCGCCAACAGGCACAATCAGCATGAGAGGCGTTTGTGGTTATGAAATTGAAAGAGCAGTTAATATTTTCATTAAATTATTAACTCGCAATCCTTTGAACACGGCGGAAGTATTAATTTTCGCTTAACCATTTTATAGACCCCTTAAAGCTGACATTTAATTGCATTATTATTAAAACTGTGAGACTCAGGCATTTTCATTTCAGGTAGGAAGACTGAGAAATAATTGGTTAAGTGTTTAATTCTGACTTTTGCATTGAAACAGTTGAAAAGTTGAAATATCCATGTCATGCAATCGATCGTGTAATGGAGTACAACTTCCTACAAAATGCATCTCGTGACTTGTAATTTTGTGCTCTCAAGCAAACGTAAATGGAGCAAACGTTGCACACGATCAAATAGCGAAATAAATTTAATTGTATTCTACAGATTTAATAAATGTGTGGCAGAAAATCGCTAAGTGCGTGAAGACATGAGTAGAATTACAAGATCTGAGGAGCTGTGAAGTGCACGCCATTAATTAACAATTCTTGTTGAGAATTCTGCACTGAGAATACGTAGTACCTTTTCTCTTCAGCATGAATGAAGAATTCGAGTTTGCCGAGTAAGCGGAAACGGAAATGATGTGACATGCGTACATGCATATGAGAAGCCAATGCACAAAGAGTTCTTGACAATCTGGAACACGCGAACAATTTCAGTGTCTAAAAATGCTCGTTTTTTCCCTTTAATGAACTTATTGTGTGGAGAAAATAAAAATCAGATATCAGTCAGTATTTAAAAATTTCTCGTCTTTGATCAGCCTCTGCCGACTCAGACTCGTGAGGTACTATAGTCGACCTATCGACCGAGTTTATCATTTTGCATAAAAATTTCAAGTGTATGTATAGTAGATTAAAAATGTTTCAGAATCAATAATGAATATATTTCTCACCTACTTTTTTTCCTTTGTATGAGAAGGTCTCCAATTTCCCCGGTAAAAATATGGATGACCAGCAGAATGGCTGTGGACAAATTGCAACAATTTACTTTTACAACTTATTGTGTGGAGAAAATAAAAATCAGATATCAGTCAGTATTTAAAAATTTCTCGTCTTTGATGAGCCTCTGCCGACTCAGACTCGTGAGGTACTATAGTCGACCTATCGACCGAGTTTATCATTTTGCATAAAAATTTCAAATGTATGAATTAAAAATGTTTCAGAATCAATAATGAATATATTTCTCACCTACTTTTTTCCTTTGTATGAGAAGGTCTCCAATTTCCCCGGTAAAAATATGGATGACCAGCAGAATGGCTGTGGACAAATTGCAACAATTTACTTTTACAAATGTATTTTAGCACCAAACTCTTATAATTGTCAATTAATTTATTGTGTGTAATGAATCGCGTAAATAATGAATCTTTACTTTATGCCGGTTCTGCCAGAAAGTTTTGATCCAGAGTACTATAATCACTGTATAAATATTTTGTCACACCAATAATAGAGATTCACATGACCACAGAATCACTGCATGTTCCTTCACCCCTGTGACAACTGCAACGAATAAATGACAGTGACAGCTACCTCAGCGCGGCAGCTGTTGAGTAAATAAACGATCAGAGATCACTGAAGAATTTTGTTTGCACCTCCACACGATAAAGTGCAATCATTGCATTCTTCAGAGTAGAATAATATTACACACGAAGAATGAATTGCATGCATTGATCACTTTTTCTTTTTCAAATCAAACTTTGCATCTACTTAATAGTAGAATATTTATGCATCACTATTCCCTTAACCGACCTTCGCTAACTTTTAATTCTCGACGCCTTCATTAGTTGAGTATTTGTTAGCAATAACTCTAACTGTGCTACAGCGGACGGGGGTGCACCTGTTGAATATAAATAGTGTTATTGCTCTCATCGTACTCCGGCGTTTCTGCTAGAAGATATGATAAGACGCCTTAGCTGAATCTGACTCGCTTATTAAGGCGCAATAAAATGAAATAGGAGCATTTACTTATATACAGAAGAAAAAACAAAGCCAAGGGACAGACAGACGAAGCCAAGCCCTTTTGAATAGAAGTTCCATGATGACTTAGCATAAGCAAAATATCTTATCGATTTTCAGTAAACCATCTTAGTACTTACTATATTTACATTTATTGCATTTTCTTTGATTTGCTCTTTGTTTATGGCGCACGGTGTTCTGTTCGAGTTGAAGCAGTGAAGCCCAACGCATTAGCGCAACCGTCAGTGGCAGGTAGTCCTGCATCGATAAGCAAAATGTAGTAGAATGAGATAGAGTAGAGAATCACCGCAATGAGAGGGGAATGCGCAATCTGATTTACTTAGGTTTCAAAGAGGGCTGCAAACAATTGAAGGAAGATCATTCAAGCTACACATCCCTTTATGCATCGCTCACCTCGATAATCATAACAATTTTAGAGCCTTCAGCTCACTTTGGTGCATGAATGAAACGGATAAAATGTGAATATTTGAATTGCAAAAGATTATTCAAGCTTTTAGTACTTTTCGATAGACCTGAAAATCAGAGCAAAATAGAGCAAGAGTAGCGCACAAAAGTCTGCATTTTCATACCTATGTACTTGAATTTTGTTGGAGTAAACAGAGATTATCTTAGCTATCGTCTTGTTGTTTATAATGTCATGGATGGAGTCGCTGAAGAAAATGGAATCATTTTTTTAATAACAAGGAGAATTTTGCATCTGCATTTTAAATTCTAGTGTTAATTCCGTAATTTGACCACACAGTAGATTGCAACGAACCCAAGTACCACGCCATAATGAGCGCTTTCCATTTCTACCTCATTCGTGTTCTTTTAATTTTAATAAGTTAATGAAAGGTTTTACATAACACAGTTCAGATAATTTCCTTGCTACTATAAAAGAACATGTGTAAATAAAATGTGGCGAACGGACGGAACCCATTTTATTAATAATAATTCAATCGACAACTCTTCTGTTCTTCTTATTGTACATAGATTTGATCGAAAAGTAAAATTGGTGTGTAATCATTTCATCAATTAATAATATAACAAGATTCTGTTCAAGAAGTAGTCAGTCGGATGTGGTCGAGTTTTCTGAACTTAATTACACGTTAAAGTAAAAAATCTTGTTCGATCTGTATCGAACAAAAGCAGCGTAGATCTACTTTGTTGGCATAATATTTGTATTCATCATCCAATCATTCATTGCATGGCAGGAATAACTTTTTAATAATGAAAACTACCTACAAATAACCGAACGGTGGGGTTAAGCTTCGCTGGGTAGATTAAATAAACGCAAGGGTAAAGAGGGATGAATCATAATCATGATTGAAGCAGTGATTTGATTTGCAAATCAATTTTAAGGACGTTTCGCTTGATTTGGTTTGGTCTCCTAAAACTCTTTAATGAGAAGGGGGTAAAAATGCAATGACATTTCCTCTGGCGATGAGTCGGCATTCCTTTAGACGGGAGAGCAGTGAATTGCAAAATGACATAAAAATGCATTGAAGGTTTCACTGTCAAGGTTGTAACGCCCGCTAGAAATGCGTAATAAATCTGAACGACATAAATTTTGAATTTAAATTGCTTTGACTTATCCTCGAGAAGATTCAAAATTGTTTAAAGATAGATTAAATCAATTTTAAGGATATTTCGCTTGATTTGGTTTGGTCTCCTAAAACTCTTTAATGAGAAGGGGGTAAAAATGCAATGACATTTCCTCTGGCGATAAGTCGGCATTCCTCCAAAAGGGAGAGCAGTGAATTGCAAAATGACATAAAAATGCATTCAAGGTTTCACTGTCAAGGTTGTAACGCCCGCTAGAAATGCGTAATAAATCTGAACGACATAAATTTTGAATTTAAATTGCTTTGACTTATCCTCGAGAAGATTCAAAAGTGTTTAAAGATAGATTTTCAAAGTGAGCAGCAACCCAGGGTTGTGGGGCAGTAGTTAAAAATTTTACGAGGCATCATCAATTTTCCTCCTGTCGAAAAGATTTTTTTAGAAAGTGAATTTACTTTAAGATTAAAGTAATGCAATGACCACCACTGCAGCCGTCTGCTGCTATAATTTTAGCAAGCGGCTCAGGCTTTTACTTTGCCAATTGAAGACACATTTATCAACTTTATCTATTTCGTCGGACGAACTCAAGGGCATGGAATGAAAAAAATAGTACGCATTTGGGTGGCGCTGGCGATTTGCTCTGCCATTGCGCAACGATTTTGAATGCCTAAATAAACATTTTAAACTCCTATCATCAACATCAGATTACTTCATTGTATTATACTTGATTCGCTCGATTTTATTTTTCAATTCACTTTATGCTCTATTGCTGACAAACTACTTTGAGAATTTACAGCTTAATTCGAAGGGTTCAAATTTTAAAATTTATAATGGGGGTGGATTTAACAACTAATTTATTGTGGCACCTTTATGCAATCCACGGATTACATTTTTTCTCACATTTCCTCTATTTCATGTAAAAAATGCATATTGTTTTTTAATTGCGCGTTGTGCGCTCAGAAATCATTAATAATTCTGTTTATAACCACAATGAAACTAAAATCATTCAGATAGATGGTGAGCTAGTGGACTAGTAAACAGAAGTTTGGAGGGGCTCATTAGATTTTAAGAATGCAGTACCTTAAATAACTTTTTCATTCACATTATTGTGCTGAAAGTTGAAAGCAGATTATTATGTAGAACCTTATCTAAATGCTGTACACATTTACATAAGAACTTGTTAACAATCTTCGACAAATGTTTCCTACCACCTATCTTATAGTGAAAGAGATTTGCATACGTCTATACTCGTAATTCTGATTTTAGCAACAACAAAAAGTTGTTGGGTTGAGAGTTGAGATTGAGAACAAAGTGAAATCTCCAGAGATTCACATCCACATGTCATGAAAATTTTTCGTCCTGTCTCAATACCTCTATGATAGAGGCAGTATTGAAATGGCAGTTTAGATTGAGTTTATTAGATTAGAATCCAGAAACAAGCATTCACTCATTTACATTTTCTGCGTGTTTGGAATTCATGTCCTTTCACTACTCAGGTCGACATCATCCACTTTTTGTGACTTGTTCGTTGTTTCGCTGTGAAATTCTCTCTCGGAGACTTTGTACTTTGAAGTTGTACTTACATACAACAATTGCGTAAAAGTCGTTACAATAACTTGATTTTCGGTTTAGGCAAAAAACGGATTACATTTGCTCCCAAATTCCCAACAGTCAACAGTGACAATCCAGTTTGGTCTGGATGATACATAAAGACCATACATGCATTATGTAGTCCGCAGATTAAGTAAAATTTGAATTTTGAAATTATGTAGGTAGATTGGTAGAACTTGCCTCAGGGAGATTTGAGTCTAGTTGCATATAAGGCATATTGAATTGTGTACCTACTTAAGAATCCTGTTATTTCACAGAGACGTCGCATCCATGCCCCGGCTGAAATGATTGAGGCGATATTATAAGATAAATGCTAAATGCTAACTAACGCTTTCTCGTTTACATTAACACGTTATCCTTAATGGTCATGACAAGTGCAAACCTAAATACTCAGCTGAGTCATCTTCTCTGTGTCTTCGTTATCACTTTTCAATCAGCCATTGTTTAGGGGAGGCAGCAGAGACATGAGACATTGTCTATTTGCACAGGTTATTGCATGCTACATGCATAAATGAGAATGTCATCAAAGACATGAGAAAATTTTCTTCAATCTCACTCTTATTATTACATGTATGCATGCGATGATGCTGTTAAAATGTTGCATACTCATTCTTAAAAATTTTCTTGTGTGTTGAGTTGGGTTTGTGACCAACGAGCCCCTTTCAAAACATTGTTGGATAGCAGAGTTAGAGTAGAGCGAATTTAGCTGAACTCAATTCTCTTTATGGGGAAAAGTGTGGAGTAGTGGGAGGAGTTGCGTGACCTCACCGTGACCAGAATGAGCTTTACCGAAAACGACGAATTTAAGGATGAGTGCCGACCCCTGCTGCGTGACCCGGTGTGGAGTCAGCGACACAGTAAACGGTATGGGCACCGCAGAGCATACGATCCAGAAGAAATGGACAAACTTTTGGGGTTGGAAGCAGCGAGAAATCAGAAATTTCAGTGGATTCTCTTTTTGAGTGTGACGTAAGAGAAAATTATTTATGCGTTACTGCATTTAATTTACAATTATTTAGTAATGTATTAATTTCTAAAATGTTTCTAAAATCAGGTTAATTTCGGTTCTCCTGCTATTCGCTACTTTGGGATTCTTGATTAAACTCTCAGAAGCTCATCCCTCTTTTACACCAACAAACTCAAGCTCAACCCTAAAAGAAAATGTTAGCGATGTGCCAAACACTGCCACAACCGCCACTTCAACCTCCACATCCACCACCGTTGACAACGCTTTGGTTGACTCTGTTAACGCATCAGTTTTGGAACCTCCTTCCTCGCTGAATACAACGATATAAGCGAGAAAAAGATATTTTTGTTTTTTGTTGAGCCATTCGATATTTAGCTTTAAAATCTTTAAATATTTTTTTATTTGTATTTAGTCATTATAAAGCACATTAGTGTTGAATTCGATTATTACGAGGAGGAAATAAAAATCCATTTGGTTTTTCTAGTAACGACATCAAATTTTCAGTGCAATTATCATAAGTCACAATTCCCAGGGTTCACTTTGGCAAAACAAAGTAAAATAGAATTGTATATTTCAGATAATGAATATGTTGCATTTAATTGCAAATGGTTAGTAAAAGACACTCAAACATGATAATATCTTAATATCGTAAGCTATAAATTTAATTGATCTTCTTTGTACTGTTGTCTTGTTCCAATTCATTTAGTTCGTACAGTAAATCGCTTTCTTTCGTTAAATCGTTTTGTTTTGGTTGCGGGTTCGTTTTCAATTGGGAAACGATGCAATTAAGAAGTCGTGATGGATGAGCCATTTATCGAATAAAACAAATTCATTCGGAGTCGGAGTATAAATGTGGATTGAGTAGACTGCGTATACATTACATTAATAGAGTCATTGAATAGTTTCCTCCAAACATTTCTAAGCAAAATTCATTCTCAGTGAAAAACTGAATTGTCAATGGACAAAAATTCGTACAGCGTTAAATTGCTTTTTCACTCTGTGAAATTCTTGAGGGAATCAAATCGTTTTTGTTGTTTCCCAAAAATATATGACGCATGACCTCTGACCCACCTGCCTTTAATTAAATTATTGTGATTGTAGTAGTTTGCACTTTTTCACAGGACTATTTCACAATGGGGTTTTACATTACATTTCAAAATCAGACCACATACAAAACGTTGATAGTAGATTGACAGGATTTCATCCATTTTACGGAATATTGGCGAAAAAAGTAGAGTAACGGAATCGGGATGGATTACTGGGTAAGGTGACGTATTATAAAAGACAAAGCGACGACTAAGCCTCCATTGAATGCTTCCATTTTTCAAAATGCTTCATCAGATCAATTTTTATGTTTCAGCCGCAGACTTTCTTGTTCAGTACTTGACTGTACAATGTACTATTACATCGTGTTCATGTAAGTTTTATCATCTTGTCGTGATGATGACTAGTCCCGAAAGATGTTGAATTGTGTGCAATACTTGCCTTTTGATTTCCGAACAGCTACATACAAATCCAAAGCAAATCTTACAAACATAAATACGTCAATACGTTGAGCGAACCTACGAGTGAATCTTAATCTTACGCAATAAAAAAGCCCATTTTGTTTCTTACCCTTTAAACTTTTAAAGTGAAAATGAGTTCATTTCATGATGTATGCAGATAAGAAAAGCTATGTAATTCCAATTGCACCATCTCTATTGTCATCATATCCGTGTGTACTATTGTTATATACTGATAACTATGTAAGAATTTCTTCGTCGTAGCCGATCTTCGTTTCGGTTGGTTAAGTTAGTTTCACAAATTGTTTCTTACCATGGCATGGCATGGCATGGGAAAACCTCCTTTCCACACTATTCCAAGCAACTTGCAATTTCAGCCTAGCATTTAATTTGGAATGGTGCGACTGCTGACTGACTGAGCGACAGCTCTCAAAAATAAATTGTTTGAGATTTCCGTGCAATTCTACAATTCTGCTAAGATCGTAAAATGTAGCGAGAGCGAGATTGAAGATGTATGTAAACCACGAAAAGGGATTATACATTTTTGAGTTAATAGATTTTACGTGAAAGTATGCAGAGAACAGAGATGTGAGGACACGATTTGCTGAGAACGACATCATGTAAAATAATGAAATGGAGAATAATCTTGTGCTTCTCATTGTAAAAACTGCCAAAATCACTATAAACAAAGTGACTCGCGCAAACGATTCTTGAAATGAAAAATTCTCCTTTTTATTCTCAGAGTACCATGCAAATGTCAACTCTATTTTTTACTCCTTTCAATTGATTCAAAACGGATGGTTTTTTTCGGTGGCGTTAGAAAAAGCACTTTTTCATGTTGATGTATCACCGCTTTCTATTTTTCCACATTTTTATTTACGTCGGTTGTCGGTTGCACAGCAGAGACCCAAGCTGAGCTGAACCAACTGTTGGAGAGGAAAATTGGAGAGGAAAAATTAGGTCATTGAAATTCACACGCGAGAACTGTGAACCATTTGCTTTTGCTTTATAATTATCTCTGGCTTTTTCTTTCTGAGTGAGAAAGAAGCAAATCTTTTCATTTAGTGGGAAAAGAGTGTGGAAAGTTATGGGAGTAGCGAGCAGCGAAGTGAACTTTTCTCCCAAATTCATCTAATTCTAATTGTTATTTTGATTCTCGAATTGCCTGCGTATTATGTCAAATAGGAATTCCTACGATTCTCATGTGAACGTAAACATGCCTTACTCGCCGCACCAACTGAAACCAAACACGGCGGTACCCCCAGTCATTGTGCATCACCAGCCTTCATACCTCGGGCTGAGTGCGACTCAGAGACAGTCTTTAATTAATCAACCGGCCGGGTCAAGACTTTCCTCTGACAATGACACCACAAAAATTTACACCTCTGACCAGACGGCTCCCCCAAGCTGCATCGAGTATGTGGCAATTCTCCTCTCATGGATTTTCACCATCGTCTTTTTCCCATTTGCAGTGTTTTCTTGTTACAAAGTTGTGAGGGAGTATCAGAGAGCGGTTATATTCCGAATGGGCAGACTTCGGGAGGGTGGTGCCAAAGGACCTGGCACTTTCTTCATTTTGCCTTGTGTCGATGAGTGCTACATTCTCGATCTGAGAACCGTCACTTTCGATGTGCCACCACAAGAAATTTTGACTCATGACGCAGTCACTGTTGCAGTTGATGCAGTTGGTACTATTTTTATAGTAATTTGCAATTTGCTGAAATGTTTTAATTGCAAAACAAAAATTTGTGATTGCTTGTTTAGTATATTACAGAGTTTACAATCCAACGGTAGCAGTGGCAAATGTTGAAGATTATAACAGGTCAACTCGCCTCTTGGCGTCGACGACCTTGAGAAACGTTCTTGGAACAAAGAATCTCGGGGAGATTTTGGCAGATCGAGAGACAATTGCTCACATCATGCAGGCTGCCCTGGACGAGGCTACAGATCCTTGGGGTGAGTTGAGACATATGGACCAAATATCTTTCTAATATTGCTTGAGATTCAATGTCACATTAGTCACGTATTAACATATTTTATCATGGTTAGGTGTTAAAGTGGAAAGAGTTGAGATCAAAGACGTCCGTTTGCCGCAACAGTTACAGAGGACAATGGCAGCAGAGGCTGAGGCGACGAGGGAAGCAAAGGCAAAGGTGATTGCTGCAGAGGGGGAGATGAAAGCATCCGAGGCATTAAAAGAGGCTTCAATCGTCCTTTCGCAGAGTCCAGGAGCTCTGCAATTACGATACTTGCAGACGCTGAGCACAATTGCGACGGAAAAGAATTCAACGATCATCTTTCCACTGCCGATGGATATCTTCACCCCTTTCATGAAAGCTGAAACTGTGTGAAAGACAAATGTCTCTAAAAGTACTTAAATCTAGCTTATCTACAGACTTTATTTGAAAACAATTAAAGAAAAATAAATGGTTTAAAGAAAGAGGCGACTTCAGTTGCTCAAAACATTTTCACTTATCCCTATCGACGATGAATCAATCTAAAATTCCATAATATAAATATAGGCAAATCGTATGCATATTTATTATGAATTTGAACAAATTACATAGGACATGAAACGCATAAAATTTAATGTGCAAATGAAGACATGATTATGACTGGGCTTAATGGTGATGGCTAAAAGGTTTTTTTGACAATCACAAAAGCGGTCGTGTCTCGTTTATACATAATTTCACCGATTCTAATTAATTATTGTAATGCTTCTGAGGAGAAGTCATAAAAAAAATTCTAACCTCCGACCGACCACAAAACTGCTTACGTAGCAAACAGTAAATCAAAATCGAATAGCACATTAAGTAGAGCTAAAGCCCTGCATGTAGATTTGACAATTTACAATGTACCTCTTGTTCACTAATTTTTAGTCCACTCATTGGCTTTACTTTTTCATTTTGAAGTCAAAGTTAACTAAAATCGTTCGCACTCTTATAACACTTCGGCAATGTGACATTTTTCGTCGTCGTCACTCCAGAATTGGAATACTTGACAGGCTCACATTACTTCATTGACAGTTCATGTGTGTGTAACGTTGTTATCGATTCTATGTACATATTAAAAATTCATCGTCAAAGTATAAGTCGTAGTAGCATTTAATTGTGTGGTTCAGCGGGATTCTCTACAAAGAAAAGTGGATTTACTAAAACTCGGTCCATTTGAATCAGCCAAATGGACGAAGAAATTGCGTTGAACCAAGCAATACATGAGGTACAAAATGGAGATTGTCCATTTATGAGTTATGCGGATGACAGGAAACTAACGAAGCTGGCGGAGCGTTTGGAGGCATTTCGAAGCACGCTCTTGACTGACAAGGGAGAACGCAACCTCGTACCTGCCAGGGTATTTTAAGCATTTATTTACTGGAAAATATGTAACAAATACATTGTCAAAAGTAGGGAAAAAGTGCATTTGCTGGGAACAATAAATTCTTTTTTGTTTCCAGTACTCCGAAACATTTGGGGCCGAATGGCGAATGACGAAAGAGGTTTTTAGCAAGCGTACCCGGACAGTTCCTCTGGACTTCCAAAGAATTACGACCGTCTTTGACGACAAAATCTGCCACAAGGGAATCTTTGCGTACAACCGAACCTCGCGAATTCTTGACGCCTTGTCTACGGCACTATTCAATTCCAAACATCACGCTGGCAAACTCAAGACCATGTTTTTCGAGCAGTTTGATATAGAGATTCACGCTGCGAAGCAGTCCATGCTGGACCAGGACATTGACACTTGCGAGCGACTTGTGAACATCATGATTACAGACGGTCCCTGGACTGACGATGAATGGATTATTACTTCGAAAGTGTTGCTTTCTCCCATCCACGTGCACCTCCGTTGCTCAAGGGTTCCCTTTAACCCTCACGTAAGACGCTACGTTTATTCTCCGTGTATGGAAACTCAACTTCCGGTTCGAATTGTTGTCGAGACAAAAGAGTATGAGTGCCCTGTACCTCCCAGTCCAAAGAAATGAATAGTTTTGAAACCAATGAGTTCAACAGTTTTTTTAAATTTTTATTAACGCAAGTACATTTTTTCATTCGTACAATAACTGAGTAAACTATTAAAACATTGGAAATCAATCTAAATGTAACAATGGCGTATTACGTTTTTATCATCACACAATTCTAAAAAAGCTTAATTCATCAACTTTTTGTTTCATTATATAATAATTATACTGGGGAATTATGTACTTTATATTAAACTACAATCTCTGTCCACTTCAATTTAAACAAAATCAAATTTGGTAATATTATGCGAGTGTAACAATACCAAACAATCAACAAATCTCCAGCCATTATTCAATGTGGTTTTAAATATTGTAGCTTGAAATCATTCTAAATTTTCAACGAGTTGTGTAACATTAATAAACTCTGTCTGTGTCTATCAAACCTCCATCTTCAATCAGTCTAAATAACATTTTCAAAGTGTTACGTGTTGTGTTTGGTACAATAATATTTTCTTACAATGCTCAAATCTTTGCGTACGATTCTGTTCTCTTAAAGTTATGTAAGATTAAAGATTGATTAAAGAGACAAAAAAACTAGATGTGCTAAACTACTTTTGTTTATTTTAGTTTTTTAAAACGTTACTCTCATCACATTTTCTCTCTTTTGTGATTAAATGTGATAGGCAATCCTGGTAAGGCAACATTTTTTCAATCAGAATATCGGGATTTCGCTCTATATTGTAATTAATTGGGACCCAATCTGCTTTGTGAGACACACTGAAAAAGAAAGCTGTGTTAGAAATAATTACAAATAATCATCATTAGAACTTTTAAAGTTCCGTAGAAGTCAACAACTAATTTACATTACAGTTCCAAGCTGTCGCTCACACTTATGTATTGTATGTAACTACCTAAGTCATTTTAATATTTAAAACAGACCAATCATACGAATGGTTTAATAGAAACCAAATTCTCGGTGGGTAGACGTTTCTCTGCACACTATTAGGTTTAATAAACGCACCAGTTCATATTCGAACAATCAACCGCTTCATTTCATCCAACCGGAAATTTATTTTCATTTTCCGTCTCTTCTCTATTACCTAAATACTCGAACAACTAACCTATATAACACTTCTTAGATTAAGCAAGACCTAGAAAATATTTTCCTATTTTATTTATATACAAAATTTTTAAAGTAGTGTAGTTAGCAAAGCGAAGCATTTGCAAATTAAAAATGTTCATGATACTAAATATTCTGAATTCCCTACACTAGGCTTAGAATTTACACGATGCGCTTAATCTCGACTTATCTTTGTGTTTGGTATTAATTAAAAGTCACCACGTTTTGAAACAATCTGAAAATTTCATAGTGTCACTAACCGAGCCCAAACATTTTGTACATTACAGAACTACTAGAGTTACAATACAAACCAAACCATTTTATCTCATAATAATTATGTACAGGACTATGGTTGGTATTAGGTCTATGTTAACTAGCTAAAAATTAATTATAGCCGCAAGAGTCACTTGCCATTAAAAGTGGTGCGACGTGATAATGTCCATCGGCTACATGGTCATAGTTAAAGGCTACCTATTTGGTTCTAATCGTATTGTTAGTTTCTAATATAATTAAAGAATTCAAATACAATGATGCGAAGAAGAGCGAAGCAATTTGAAAAAATCAATTCAATAATTATCAAATGTGCTAATCATTGATAATTTAATTGTTAATAACGCTCCATTGAATGACGCTGGAATCCTTGCCTCCGGTAGATACCAGCCGTGTGTCATCAGGCAAGAACTGCACACTCGTAACATGACTGCTGTGACCTCCATAAGAGTGACATAAGGACTGCAAGAGACAAAGAAAAGCGAGACAAATTTAAAATGACATCTTTCAGCATCAAACAGCTTTTCATTTCTAAACTGAAAATTTTCTTTGGAAGGCCTGCATTTGACAAGTGTATATACCTTTGGTTGCGTGACTGGATTCGTGAAGAGCTTGACTCTCCCAAAATCATCGCCAGTGGCGAGAAGCTTCCTGTCGTGGGATCTGTCACAAGTGTTAACGTCAGTCCCATCTGCATTCTCGGGCCAAATGCCAAGTGTGGTTGCGCTCAGCGTACAGGTCGATGTCGACCATTCCGTGTCTCTCAGTTGCGAGGACTGAGGAATCTGTCGACACACTGAGGCATTCCCTGTGAGTGAAGCAAATTAAAAATGAGATTTCAATAGAAAATAATATTTACATACAAGATAATAAATTATTGAAGTTGTCGGATGTCTTACAGAATAAAATTTCATAGTCTCCCGAGTTGCTCTGAATAAAAGTACTATCGGCTGACCAATCGAAGTGGGTTATGAAGCTTGAGTGGCCCTGTTTCAACAAGAGTATCACTTTACATCTTTGACAATAGACTCAGAGTGTCGCAAGATTGTGAGAGATTAGATTAGCGAATTTAACTTACGGAGCATCTGCCAACTCGATTATACTTGTGGAAGTTGTCGCTAGCTTGATAGATGTAAATCACATTATCTCTCGAGCCCACTGCCAGCATTTTTCCATCTGGTGAGAACCTCACGACCTACAAAGTAACAAAAGGATATTTTTTATTTTCAACATAGATCACAATCATTATGACTTCTGGCACAGAGGAAACACAATTATCTTGCCCTTCGCTATTCTTGCATGGCTCATTGTTCATTTACTCAAGCCGGTGAAGTACAGAAAAAAATGAAATTCTACAGAAGTCTTGATAGAAAGCATAAATCGTCCACTTACTTGAATGGGCTCTGATCCATCGTTGTGATGGGATAGGATCTCTCGTGTTTCTGCTGAAATCGCAAACCAATGACCCAAGGTGGTTCCCACTACTATGACAGACCCGTCCGGCGAGAAACAAGTCGACTGAATTGCTTCCTGAAAATTTTAATTTACACCGAAGTTAACACATGTCTCCAATTAATCTAATAGTAAGCAATTCTTGTCCGAACTCACATCGAAATCGAGAGACCACACAGCAGTATGAGATAAGGAGTCCCAAAGCACCAACATTTTGTCCTGACCTCCAGTAATGAACTGACTTTGATCCGGATGCACAGCTAAACCCCACAGCTCGTCTGTATGTCCTTGAACAATGGGTTGAAAGGGAAGCTGGAAACTTCCTGCTAGAATGCAATTTTTCGTAGTTCCAACAATCAACTGGCTCCCTCGTCCTTCACAGATTGCTCGGACTGGACCAAAGTGTTCCGGAATCTATTCCAATAAATATAACAACAAAACAAAGGATTATCTACCAACCTTCACTGGGGTATTCTGATAATCTTCAAATCAGCGTCCTGATGATTATTATTCATGTGTCATGATTTACGATCAAATTATAATTTTTTGGGAGATTCAAAGTACCAATTTTCAGTTCAATTTCCTACTCTTCAAGCTATCAATTACATCCATGTTAGGAATCAACCACACTCCATTTATCAAGACAGCACAGAAGAAACGGCACTCTAAACGTTTTATAACTGCATTCGATTATTTCAAGCGTCATCGTAAATTAAATAAAAGAAAGGTGGAAACAAACCGACGCCATGTGTCACCTGTAAGAAGCTTTTTGATCTACAACCAAAATTCAATGACGCCGGCATATTTTCAAAGAAAACTGTGAACTAAAAAATATGAATAGGCATATGAATCTGTACATCATTATCATCATAACTAAATAAACATCATCATCGTACACCAAGAATTATTAAATTGTCACCAATTATGGCTTCATTTCTCTCTGTCATGCGATGAATAAAGAGTCATTGTTTAGAAAAACAAAAAATTCCTTTATCCTTTGAAATATTTCTTTGCGGTTGAGACAAAAACGAAGAGCATAAATTCAATCCTTTCTTTAGCTATCTCGATTTGTCGCATGTGATAAAAATGGCAGTGAAACATCCCTCCGCTTGACAGATTGCAACTGCAATCTAATCATAGCGTGCAAACTGAAGCTAATGATCTCAAAGCCTTTTACGGTTTGCCCCAGCATTACTCAAACAGAAAATGAGAAAATTTACATCTTGTAAATGTAATGCTGAATAACGTAACATTGAATTGAAATGAATTGCTGTTACACATAGCTTAATATCATTTAAATGAGTTTGTATTAAATGCAGAAATAAAAATGGCAAACTTCATTTTTCATACATTTTTTAGTTCAACGAGGTATCATCATATCACGTCATGTCATGCCGTTAAAGGAGTTGGAGGAAAAAGTACAAAAAATCAATGAGACGCAAATTGTTGTTAAAATGATGTGAACTATCTCAGGATTTGCATCTGCAATTCTAAAAAGGTTTCGGGCGGACATTTTTTTCCTTTCTATTTTTTCCCGAGCGACAATTTTGTCTAAAATATTGAATATTTAAATACACCACACCAAAACCGAAAACCTCAACTGCTTATAAAAAATTGCCTTTTGCCTTTTGCGATGGAAAAATGAAAGTTGACTTGACTTGACTTGACTCGACTTACCACAGTCTCAATTTCGGCTTTGTTGAGTTGCTCGTCCCACTGAACAACCTTGCCGTCCTTCCCGCCGCCTGTGACGTACATGCAAACATAATAATATTAATGAGGTTACATATGATTACATTAATTTAACTAACTGTATACCATTTGCTCGACGATCAATGTCGCTAGTTCATGCGCCAATACTTCCTTTTCAGCTCTTAATTGTTTGTTTTCGTCCAGCAGCGAACTAATCTTTTCTGGCATATTTGGTGGAAGGAGAAACATGGGATTGAACTCTGAATGTCTTTTTGTGTGATAACGATGTGATAAATTTGTTGTTGGGAACGTCGCGAATAGATCCACCTGAGTGGGGTTAACCTTTTCCAATAATTTCCATCCAGTGAAGGCGTTGTACTCCTTAAGATTCCAGGTAAATTGTGCGCAATCTCGTGTAGC